>APFE030635651.1:20761-58843 GCA_000404065.3 Pinus taeda
GGATAAGACTACCTTTACTTGCCCCTGGGGAACGTTCGCTTATCGAGTCTTACCTTTTGGTTTATGTAATGCTCCGGCCACATTCCAAAGGGTTGTTCTTAGCATCTTTGCAGATTTAATTAATGATGGATTGGAAGTCTACATGGATGACTTCACACCATATGGAGATGACTTCGATCCAGCTCTAGATACTCTCGAAAATGTCCTAGAGCACTGCATCGCTACCAGGCTTTTCTTGAGTCACGAAAAGTGTTACATGATGATGACCGAAGGACTCATTCTGGGACACTATATTTCAGCAGCTGGTATTCAGGTAGACTCGGCTAAAATTCAAATACTTTTGCTTATTCCGACCCCCACTAATCAAACAGAGGTACGCAGTTTTCTTGGTTTTTCTGGGTATTATAGACGATTCATACAACATTATTCACATATTGTTGCACCTTTACATGCATTAACTGGAAATGTTGATTTCTTATGGACAGAGAAATGTGATCGAGCCTTCAAAGAATTAAAGAAGTTGGTATCTACAGCTCCAGTTCTCCGAGGACCTAATTGGAATTTACCATTCCAAATTTCAACTTACGCCTCAGACATAGCAATCGGTGCAGTTTTGGGCCAAGAAGAGGATAAAAGACCATACGCCATTATTACATCAGCAAAAATTTGGCTCCGGCTGAATTAAATTACACTGTCACCGAAAAAGAATTCTTAGCTGTGATACACGTTGTTAATAAATTTAGACACTATATTACAGGCTATCCCATTATTTTGTATACAGACCATTCTGTTATTAAGTATTTAGCAAATAAGCCTGTTACAAATGGAAGAATAACCAGGTGGTTGATCCTGTTGCAGGAGTTTGATATTACAATCAGAGATCGACCGGGGAAGGAGAACCCTGTAGCTGATTTTCTTTCACGAATACCAAAATCAGTTGAAACAGCAGCAGTCGAGGACCAATTTCCAGATGAACACTTATTTGTTGTCGCCGTTCAGACTCCCTGGTACGCTGATGTTGCTAACTATCTTGCAGTAGGTAAGCTTCCAAAACATTTAACCCCCAATGAACGGAAGCAGATTGTTCAGAAAAGCAATCGATTTTCGTGGGTTGGGGGCTATTTGTTTCACACAGGTGTAGATATGGAAATCAGAAGATGTATTCGAGAGGACAAAATCTTTGATATCTTGAAAGCCTGCCATGACGGGCCATGTGGAGGACATTTTTCCGAACGAAGAACAGCACATAAAGTATTACAAATGGGATATTACTGGCCTACAATTTTCAAGGATGCGAAAAAATTTGTCCAGGCCTGTGATAGTTGTCAGCGTGCAGGACGACCTGGTCCAGCAGACAAAATGCCTTTGCGGCCTCAATTAGTGATCGAACCTTTCGAACGCTGGGCTCTGAACTTCGTCGGACCCATCAACCCACCATCAAACCAAAGAACCTACATTTTGGTGGCAATTGAATATGTTACCAAATGGGTTGAAGCGGAGGCACTGCCTAGAGCTACAGAAGGTTCGGTAATACAGTTCTTGTTCCATTTGTTTGTGCGTTATGGTCTTCCAAGGGAAGTAATTACAGACGGAGGACCACAATTTGTGGGGCATAAATTAGCTGCAACACTCAATAACTATCATGTCCAGCATAAAATTACTACCCCATACCATCCACAGGCAAATGGGCAAGTGGAGAGCAGCAATAAGGTAATAGAGTCAATTTTGACAAAAGCCGTTGCCTCACATCGCCATGATTGGGCCACCCGACTACCTGAGGCACTGTGGGCTTATCGAACCACATGGAGAAGCACCACCGGCTATTCACCATATCACTTAGTGTTTGGAAAGCAACCCATTTTTCCTATAGAATTCAAGATCCAAACACTGCGAACTGCCCAAGAAGTCGGATTGGATTTAAGTGAAGCACAGAAAAATTGATTACAGCAAATTAATGAGTTAGATGAAACAAGGCTCTCTGCATTACAGAATACAACACTCATTCAACAACAGCGAGCCAAATGGCATGATGCGCTCCTCAAAAACAAGATATTTCATGAAGGAGACTGGGCTCTGTTATATGATTCTAGATTTCAGGATTTCCCGGGGAAGCTTCAGACTCATTGGTTGGGACCATACGAGATTCAAAAGGTCCATGACAATGGGACCCTTACTCTGATCACAATCGATGGGTCTGGATACACATTTAAGGTAAACGGCCACCGAGTTCGTCTGTATCGCAAACCGCTCACTCGGGAATCTTTTTGTCAGCAGCTATGCCAAGATACGAATATTGAGATTATGGGCGAGGAAGCAAAAAATTCCTCACCTATAGATCAGTAAGAAATTCATCTTTTATTACGACATCTTGTATATAAGATTGTAAACCTTATATATATGTTTTTAGTATTTGTCCGCGCTATTCCTTTTCAAAAGGAACAGCACTTGTGTGCTTTTGTTGTTCATTTTCAAAAGGAACAACACTTTTGCATTTTTGCTGTTCCTTTCCAAAAGGAACGACACTTGAATGTTTTTGCTGTTCCTTTTTAAAAGGAACAGCACTTGTGTGCTTTTGCTGTTCCTTTTCAAAAGGAACAACACTTTTGGATTTTTGTTGTTCCTTTTCAAAAGGAACAACACTTGTGTGTTTTTGCTGTTCCTTTTCAAAAGGAAGAACACTTTTTGATTTTTGTTGTTCCTTTTCAAAAGGAACAGCACTCGAGTATTTTTGTTGTTCCTTTTCAAAGGGAACAGCACTTGTGTGTTTTTGCTGTTCCTTTTCAAAAGGAACAGCACTTGTGGATTTTTGTTGTTCCTTTTCAAATGGGACAACACTTGTGTGTTTTTGCTGTTCCTTTTCAAAAGGAACAACACTTTTGGATTTTTGCTGTTAGTTTTCAAAAGGAATAGCACTTGTGTGTTTTTGCTGCTCCTTTTCAAAAGGAACAACACTTTTGGATTTTTGCTGTTCCTTTTCAAAAGGAACAACACTTGTGTGTTTTTGCTGTTCCTTTTCAAAAGAAACAACACTTTTGGATTTTTGCTGTTCCTTTTCAAAAGGAACAGCACTTGTGTGTTTTTGCTGTTCCTTTTCAAAAGGAACAACACTTTGGGATTTTTGTTGTTCCTTTTAAAAAGGAACAACACTTGTGTATTTTTGTTGTTCCTTTTCAAAAGGAACAGCACTTGTGTGTTTTTGGCTGTTCTTTTTTCAAATGAAACAGCATTTGTGTGCTTCTGCTGTTTTTTTAAGACAATGCATCAAATGAACTCCTCCTCACCCTCCCTTTCAAAAAAAAAATAAAAAATGAGTAGTATGCTCTTGTCCCTTTCATATGAAGGATGTGTTGTCCATCCTCTTTCCAAGGCCATAAGTAGCAGCTATACATTTATGCAATGAATATAAAAGCGAGGATATATAGAGATCAGCATATCATAAATCGTTATCTCTAACAGCCCTAGTATTGATGCAACAAAGGAAGGATCCACACACTCATCATTCTTGTTGTCATAGTCTCACCTCCTCTGCCTTGTTGGAAAATTTCATCATGTTCAGTCCCTACAATTTCCTCTATTATTACTTGGAAATAAGAACAGAAGATTTATATCTTCCTATTGGGATGACAAGACTTCTTATGCCATTCCCACTCTTAAGGAGGGCTGAACCACCCTTATGTGTAAATTACACAAGAGCAAAAGTCTGTTTCAAAAAAAAAAAGAGCAAAAGCAAAATAAAAAGAAATTATTTGTCAAATGCAAGATAGGGGGTTTCATTAAAGAACCAGCCTACTATGATCATAAGATTGGAAGTGAAGTGGCATTCCCATCATGGCCACCACACCAGGGATATGGTCCAACGGGTTCACTACATAAACAAACCTTGGAACAGGGGGTCTCATTACGAGTCGGCCTGCCCACGTTTCGCGCCTCTCTGGTGAATGGCATCATGGTTATCTGGTTACCAAGCCAGCATGATGGCCTGCATTTTGACAAGAATTGCTCTTCAAAAATACACAAAGGATCATGGTTCCAGGGTGAAATAAACAACTCCGCCAAGGTTATGAACACCTGTCGGCAGCAGAGCTCTGTTAATGGTATTGGAGTCATAATATATACACCGATTTGGATCATATCAAATACTTCTTTCTATCCTTGTAATAATTATATCTTACACTTTGATGGATACGTCGCATGAATATCTATCACCACCAATCATGGCAAAAGTATCGACTATGACTACCTTAGACTTTATATGAGTGCCAGACGTCCTATCCTCCTGTCTTGCATCACATCACGCAGGCTTATGCAAAACTCGATCTATCTTTTGCCTCGATCTCAGTATTTCTTTGTCTAATCTGAAACATGGCAAACCTCTATATGTTGTTCCTTTATGACTTGGTGACGAGATGGCAGCCCCTCCTCCATTTGACGGCTGGGACAGCCTATCATAAGCCGAGGGGTGAGGTGACCTCATTACTCCGCCGGCCACGTGTTAGCACATCATTTGGAAATGATATGGTACGAAGGTACGATATGGGTTAACAGCATGACAATGCTATTTTTGCAAAAAGTTGTTATTTACAATCAATTTTCATGCATGCTCTGTGTTTTTTTGCTGCGATTACGTTCTTTGCGATAGGTAATTGTTGTTCCATCTAGATCCCGAAACAGAACCATGGGAGGCAAGGCTATCAGAAGCGAGCCTAGTGAGCTAGTAGTCTTCGAAGCCGCTTGGGAGATCCTAGAAAGGGCGGGGTGGCTAACTTATTTTAGCCACCTGCGTGAATCAAATGAAATTGTGGCCATGGAATTCTTGTAGAATTTGCAGGAAGAACACTCCGTAGTAGGTGGGAAGCAAATAATGGTCACGAAGGAAATAATCGCGGAAGTAACAGGATTACCAGCCTCAGGACCAATATAGACGATAAAGAAAGAGAGATTGCAAAAGATCATAAAAATTTTCCAAGACGAAGGACAGAATCTGACAGTGAAGGGAAAAGGAGTGCTGCCGGCAATGGTAGGAGAACCCTGGAGCGAATTGGCAAAGGTAGTGCAGAGCTACGTCACCTGCGAGGGGCGAAAAGATGTGGTAAGACCGCGTCACCTTAAGCTCCTGGCTGTGTTAAAAGGAAAATGTTCTGTGAATCTCCCTGCATTGTTAAATTCATTACTGCATGATGCCTCTCGGAGCCTGAAAAAGGCACGCCATGAAGACGCAGTGGTTAGCCACCATGGGTTGATTCGCCTGATAGTGAGCTACAGTCTCACTCAGCAGCAGAGTAGCTGGGGGGAGCTTATTACAGCAATTGGAGGGGGAGTGGCATCACCATCCCCAAAGGCTAAGCATCCCGCTAGTACCTCTGAAGCACCTAAGAAGCCCAGAGAATCGCCAAAACCCAAGCATCCCTCAGATACACTCGAGCAACCCAAGAAACGCACGGAGTCAGTAAAACGAAAACGTTCCTCTAGAGCATCTGGACATGCAGAAAAACATAAGGAACTGGCCACAGAAGAATGTGCTGCCTCGAAACGTAGGCATTCCTCTGGCACGCCAGAACAATCTGAAAAACGAAGAAAGGTGGTGATGGAAGAACAGGTGGCCAGCACACCCGAACAGCCCAAGAGGCCTAGGAAGTCAGCTCGATTGTCAAGCATAAAAGGCAGGCTAGAGAAAATCCAGCTAAGCATTGACCAGCCGATCGAAATAACAGAGGAACCACCAGTGCCAGAACAGGAACCCTCGGGGGAAAATGAGGAACAAATTGAGAACGAAGCAGAAGCCGAGGAAGGAAATGAACATTCTGACTCTAAGGCCAAGGCCAACTATCCGGAGGCAGCCACTGAGCAGCCAATTCAAGAGGAAGAAGAGCTGGCCACCATCTTGGCCAGCCTGGGAGATTATGCTTCACCTTCCAGTCCAGCAGACCCTCCTGAAGGACCCTCTGAGGAAGAGACGCATGAAGAATTGCATGAAGAAATGGCAGGAGGAGAAAACCCGCCTGCTGATGACGTGGAGAATGAAAATGCTTGTCTGGAACAGTTCGTTCCCATAATTCCAGAAGAAACCCTCGATGAAAGAGGAGCAGAACTGAGGGCCACTCATGCACCCACAACCGAGGCAAGAGAAATTAAGAAATTGAGAAAGAAACAGCAGAGACTGCTGAATATTATAACCCAGCTTCGGCAGAAAATTCGGAGTTTGAAAGCCAGTCTGAGAATAAGAAGGACCATAAGGAGAAAAAGAAGGACAAATGCAGCAGGGTCCTGTCAGATGAGAAGGCAAGGGGCTTATAGGCGCCTCGTAGGTCAATACTCCGTTTATAGACCTACGGCTATTCCAACCAGCACTGAGGGACAAAATGTCATTCCATCTGGTATGGAACATCAGAATGTCGTTCCTATTGACGCTGAGGAACAGACTGCTGTCCCAAAAATCCCATTGGGACCAACTGCCGTTCCAATCAAAACCAAGCCGCAAGACGACATTCCATTTACAGAGGGGCCATCGTACCCCTTTATTCATGTTAAGAAAGAAAGGGAAAACAAAGCAGTCCAAACTGAGGCACCACCTTTAGGGATAATTCGGGATATGAATTCCAAGCAGCGAAACAGGAAGGTTCAGGTAAAACTCCCTGCCTCTGAGAAATCATGGAAAAAGGATCCAAAAACCAAGGCCTTGCACCACGAGATGAAGCAAGCCCGACAGGAGGCTAACCAGCTAAGGGAACAAATGATCCTTCCAGAAAAATACGAGGAGTTGCAGCAGAAAGCTGAGCAGTTAAAGGAACAAATGATCCCTCGGGAAAAATACGAGGAGTTGTAACAGAAAGCTGAGCAGTTAAAGGAACAAATGATCCCTCAGGAAAAACATGAAGAACTGCAGCAGCAACTGCGAAACATGAGTCAATCAGAGAGTCAGGCCTTTGAAGGATGGCAGAAGGAACAGGAAAAGGTTGCCAAGGTAACACGTCGACTAGATGTTGTGATTAAACAATTGGACACTGTATGTTCGCTGTATAATGATGTTTTGACTTGCAGGGCCCCTGCAAAGAATTATGCTTTATTTCTCCTTGAAAGATACTTAAGATTGAAAATAAAAGCCGTCATGGCAGGTGCCCCCATTCAGATTAATACTGTTAATGATTTTATTGATTGTTGCAAACATTATGGGGTTAAGGTCCAACGGTCACTATGTGAATTCTATTTGCACAATATGGTGCTTGAGCAGGAAACTGATTTAAACCCTGGCCCTTTTGTGGGAGATATACAGCTACAAGCCTTTGTTTCATTTGGGGTCAATCAGTTAAAGTGGCTCAAGGCTTACAATGCCTTCCAGAGGCAGGAGAAAAGCCTAGATCTATGGGTCAGGGCCGAGCCTAGAGACCCAGTTCACCTATGGCAATCACACAAAAGCCTTATGAGAACCCCGGGCGTCATAGAACTGCTAGGACCCATGCATGAGGATTTGATCCGAAATAGCTTGGAATACTTTCTGGCTATTAAGGATTCTGCCCTGGATGCTGCCAAATTCCGCTATCGGATTTCTACCCCAAGCATCCAGCTCAGGGAGCCATTCAAATACGAGAATTTTGAGCTGGCTGCTGAACGGTTGGCCCTTTATGGCCAGCGCATTCTGCATGCTGGGCCGTCTTGGTTAGGATACCGGTTCCGTAGCCCAATTATTTGGCACCCTGCACCTGGGTACCAGGCCTTGTATAATATGCATGCAGATCAATTGAATCAATTCTTTGATAAACTGGTTGCTCACCATGGTTGCAGACCTCCTCACGAGGTTCCCTCTCCCGCCTATTCTCTTACCGCTCTCCATGTCAATTATAATGTTTTCATGAGGCCATGAAACAGAGTAAGCCGGGGGTGTAGAGCAGTGGAAAGGTATGTTTTAACGAATAACTTAGTGGTGTTTCAAGCAATAGTTGTAACCTTTTCTTTGTTATAAAATAAGGAGAATGTAATGAGAATAAGTACGAATGACCCAATCACTAAAAGTTATCTTCTCTATGCAGGAAAAGACAAAAGTAGGAAGGCGCGGTGCAAAACGAGAGTTCCATGAGAAGATAACGGTTGTCCCTCCAAAACAAAATAAAGTCCAGACCAGGGCGAGTAAATCAAGGCAGATCAATCAGGGACGAGATGAAGGACTGTCAATTCGGAAGGCTAGGCAGAGAAAATAAAGGAGTTAATAGTTTAACAGATCCCTTAGGATCTTTGATCTTGAGGGATCGTTACTTTCAAGCATTTTGTTGTTTAGTTAACTCCGCCATTACTTGTATAAAAAGGGGAAGCATCGAAGACTTCAGGGACGTCTGGAGTATCTTGTATCTTTACTTTCTGTTTACAGGCTGCAGAGTTGGTTAAACTCAGACTATCGAGTCTCTTTGAGACTTAGTTTTTCTGTACTATCATTGATGCGTTAATATAATATATTTGGTGTTACTTTCTCCCTGCATCTGAAGTAAGTTGCGGCGGTGTGCCATTGGAAGCTAAGGGCCCGACTCCAACAAACACTGGCTGATTGTATCATTACAGTTTGGCTTTGTGTGGTTTGTTTATTGTTTTCAATAATCTGATATACTTACATGTTGTTCCATACTCGTTCATCAGTAGTTTTCCTTTTGTAAATCTTTGTAACAAGTTTACATCATATTTCTAGAATTGATCACATAACATTGTTCTAAGTTGTTCACTTTCGTTACAGAATTTATAAGTGTAATGTTTCAGTTACATATGGTTGGAGTGATGGACTACTGGTGATCATTTCAGATTATGTGTATATATGATTGACGTTTCCTGTTTATGGTGATTTGTTGTTCCATTTGATTAAATGGTCTACTTGTACAAAAGATTGCTCTTTCTTTGTATGTAAGTTGATGCCAAGAATTGAGAGTGTTGAACTCGCGAGATTTAGTTTCTTTCCTGCCGTTCCTTTTTACTGTTGTTCCATTTCTGAATTGTCGTTCCATTTTGCTTTCTTGTTGTTCCTTTTTACTTGCATTCATTGGTTTGGTGTGGGAGGAGGATCAAGGCTGTCGTGAGACACAGCAGACGTTATTATGCTCCCAGATCCATGATCCATACTCTAATTCCTTTCCTTCACAGTTTCTAGAGGGATGGGTTACTGCTTCCGTACCCTTGACTGACAAAGTTGTCGCGTGTGATTTCTTTATGCAAAAGTAATTTAGCATAGCTTAGCATCCGTTTACTCTTGTATTTCTTAGACCTATACTACTAAGCATTACTCTGACAAATAGCCTCAAATCGAGATACCCTTTACAATAACAAAACGCTCTCGGATTGACTTGTAATGTGAGATAACTAGAGGTGAAAAAGACCCTTGTTACAGCTCTACACTAAGGTGGCTCAAACAAATGTGAAGTACATCTGCTCCACAAAACTTTCATTTTTACCTGTTTGAAAAGCTGCCAACAAGAACTGTTAACAACAGCAGGCATATAGACAACAACTACATGGACTAACTCTTGCTTCAACAAAGAAACAAATTTCATATCTTGTGAACCCTTCCATGTCTTATATCTGCATACAAATGATTGACTAGATAACAAGCCAATAAAACATGCCTTTACAACAAATGACCCTTCAAGTCAAGCATGTAGGAAAAAGACCTTTAGGACTCTTTTCCAAAAGATGAAACACTTCATCCTTATCTCCATTTTGGAGACCAAGTTAACTTCTCTCAAGCCAACATTACATGCACCTCATACTCGTGCATGCATTCCACCTATCAACTTTCGCTTAAGTACACTATACTTTCGAAGCTGAAATGAACATATTGTTGCAGCAATAAAGTGAGTTTCCTACTCAACCTCTTTCCATTTACCATTTGGTAAGATCCTGCAACTTGCATTTATTCCACAAAGAAATGCAAACAGATGCATCACTAGACATGTAGCCTTAATTGGATAAGAATTCTAACCATTTCTTACCAATCCATTTCAAAGGTCCCTCCTTCATTTGCACATCAGCATTAATATGTGAATCGTCCTGAACCACATCAATCATGGAATCTTTATTTTTGCCATTTTCTTTTTCCACCTTCTCCTTCAGCTTTGGTGGGAGCAGTGCTGGATTCAAAGTCTAACACCTTTCAGCAAGATGCTCTTGCTTATGGCAGTAAGTGCAACACATGTGCATCCTTTTGACAGCATGATTTGCCTTGTCCTGTGGACCTTTGGCTACTTGCTTCTTTTCCTTCAAAAGTTTCATGTATGTGGCCATCCTTTTCCAACATCTAGAAACATAATGGTTATCCAAACCACAAAAGGAACATGAAATTCTTTTTCCATGCTTTACAAAATCAAATAGAATGTTTTTAGAACCATATTTATACCTGCCTCTTTCACCTTTATTGCCTTCATGAAGAGGTGAAGCAAATGAAGAAGTGGCTCCCTTTGGAACACCATCACTTTCTTCAAGGTTGTCAGAGTTTCCACAACTCTCTAGTTCAAGTGTGTGCTTCTGAACACCTGCATCATGCGAATAATTTTTCGTTCCATTACATTCCTCCTGAATACAATCCTCACACTTTTGAGGTAGAGGACCTGCAATGAAACTCCTTTTTGGAACTGTTTCAATGGCCTTCATGGTAGCTTTGGAACTCTCTCCATAAGATTGTCCATAGCCAAGACCCAAATACTTAGGCCTTTCCTCAACCATTATTTGGCTCAACAATACCTTGTGCATGTTTGCCCAATCCTTTTCCTTCATAGCCCATCTTGGACATTAGCTTGGAACCTATGCCTCTGGTATGTTTTTCAAAAGAACCAATACAAGCATTCATAGAAGAATTTGAAGACAAACAGGAATGTTTTACCTCTTCTTCAAGCTAATACTTGGCCAAGGCTTCTTTTGCAACAAAGAGTTGTGACTCCAACTCGTGCATCCTTTGCAGGTTCATATTTGCAATATGAAGTTGCCTCTCCATTTCCTGCAATTTGTCCAAAAGCATCTGCTTCTCTTCCTCCACAGAATTCAGCAGCTCTCTAAGTATGTTGCTCTTCCTTCCATCCTCATAAATTTCTCTCACCATATCCATCATGGTGGACAAGTCTTGCTTCATGTCTCCATCAAAGAATCTTGTGATGAAGGAGGAATTTGAGGAATCACTTGTAGAAGTTGTCATTATTCAAATGAATAAAAGAACTTCAAACAAGATTATTAAAGAGCTTACTCAAGAAACCTTTTGCGAAAAACCTCTTATGCTTCAAGGGTTGCTTTGAGGTCCTTTGGGATAGAATAATGCCTTAAATATATTTCCCTTCACCTCTGCAAACTCAAACAATATTCATTCTGCAACCAAGCATACAATCGATGAGGCAATCAATCCTTTACTGTCCAAACACCTTTCAGACAAGTAATCTTTGCCCTGTCAATCGAGCATTCTATTACAACCTTCTTTGAAGGTGGGGTTAATCAATCTTAAGCTCTGATACCACCTGATCTAAAAATGGGGCTCTTAGGCTTCTTGTTTAAATTACAAGAACCTCTCCCACTTCCAAAGCTTTAAATTTACCCAAGTCTTAATGATTAACCAATGCGGAAATAGGAAATGCTTGAAAATATGGGTGTATGCTTGTATTTGCTTTCAACTGATTATTTTCTTTAAAATCTGTTGTTTGTGTTGATATGGGAAGGTACTTAAATTGATGTACAAATGCATATAACAATAGTTAGAGAAACAGTAAAAACAAATACATAAGACAACAAGATAATATGGAGTTCGCCCTAATATCTTGGGCTACGTCTCCTTGAGCTCTAATCAACTCGATTAGGCTCTCTGGGATTATGGAAATAGTTCTTTTACAAGTGCTACACTTAACTCCAATGTTGTATACAGGAACATTGGGCTCAGAACACCATATTATCCCTTGGCTCTTGGAGCTCTTCGGCTTTCTAGCTCTGGCTCTGGCTCTTGGAGCTCTTCGGCTTTCTAGCTCTGGCTCTTGGCTCTGGCTCTAGATCTTGCTCTAGATCTTGCTCTAGCTCTGGCTCTGGCTCTGTGGCTTGGGCTCTGGTTCTGGCTCTCAGCTCTGGCTGCGGATATGGCTATGGCTTTAACTCTAGCTCTGGCTCTATAGCTCAGGCTCTAGTTCTGGCTCTCAGCTTTGGCTTCTGGCGCTCACTCTGGCTCTTGGCTCTGGCTGTTCTAAGCTATTTTGCTCGGCCTTTACATGCCTCTATGAATTGCTCGACCTCCAAGAAATTCCAACAACAATATGCTGCGGCCGATTGAGCTCTCTGGCTTTTCAGCTCTGCCTCCAACCTCTAGTGGCTCTGCCTATTACAGTGAGCTCGGCCCTGGTTTCCATACTTCCAGGCCTACTTTTTTACTGCTTCTTCGGCTGCTCTCTTTTTTTTTCTCCCCTTTTACTCTCTATCTGTTCATGGCTTAATGCCAATCCGTCTCATGATTGTTCACTTCCTCTCTCGGCTCTTCGGATTGCCTGCCTCTATCCGCTAGAATTCCCTGCTTTGTGTCATCATCACTATAACACTTCACAGAGAGGTGGCCACTTGTCTCCTTACGAGTTGAGCTAGCTCTTCCTCAAGTGGTTCCTTACTTCAGTTACTCTGTGAAATGATTCATCTGCCAACTCAGCGGTCCAATCAGACTTCAACCTTTATGTGTCGAAGCTTATTTTCTTCGTCGAATCTGGTTTCCCATCGGGCGCAATCTCCGCGGTTAGATCTGGGGCCTCCAGATCCTACGGTTATCACTCTTATCGTGCAGTTGACTTGCTCGAATGTTAGCCCGCGATGAGATTTTTCTCTCTCATCCGTCGGACACGCATCAGTCACTGTATGGCATTGTTGGGTCCTCTGACAAACCTGCTTACCACCCGAAACGCCTCCGATATTCCGCCGGTTTTGGAGCGCGGGACCTACCGTCTATTTTCAACGCTTTTCCCATGGTTCTCTAGCTTCCCTTATGACCGAGCACTTGAGGCCTTTCCCTTTTGAGGGGTTTTTCCCAGCGCAAAGCGCTTGCGCTAATCATGCATCCGAAACAGCCTCCGTTTTCTGGACTGAGCCTCCTAACTGCCATTTTTGCGCCATGCATAATCCCCATGGGCCAACAGTCAATGCGCTTTGACCGAAGGTCCTCGTTGCCCTGTGCTAGCTACAAATTGTCATTGTTCAGAGGTTATTTTTGATAGGCTTCGACATCCATAAGACTTTAAACTTTGGTATGAGATTTTATAGAGTTTGGGTAGCTTTAAGAGAGTTTAAGGATCCAATTCGGATCAAGCAGGGCCTCTCTAGGTGAGGTTGTCAGGGTTACCTCTATAGTACTGGTCAGAAGAGGTGTTTGTCAAGACAGGGAATACCTTAGGCACAATTCTGGACTATGACAAATCCATCATCCAATCCAAAAACCGAACACTAGCCCGCATCCTAGTGCATTTGGACACTTGAGAGGGATTGGAAGAAAGGATAACTCTACAATGGCGAAATTTCACTAAGGTTCAGATCTTGGACTATGAGGGAGTTTCATTTAGATGCCGAAGGTGCCACATGGTTGGGCATCTGTTCAAGGAATGCCCTCTAGTTGCGAAATCACAGGAAGTAGCATATGGACTAGAAGCTAGTATCGACAAAGGTACCCTTGTCATCATTAGGAAGCACCCTGTGGCCGCTCCAGATCCACCCCGGAAGGCGACTCCATCCAGGCCAGTTCAACACGACTCAGGAACACCTTTGGGACCTCCATCCCCTCCTCTGATTCAAGCCAGGGCAACTTCTAAAGCAGCTTGTTTAGCGGGTATTCCTCTTCCCTCTTCCCCTATTATATCTTCTATAATTTCACCTTCTACACAGCATATGCATATTGAATCAAATTCGCATAGTTCCATCTCCCATGCCTCCATCACTTGCTCACTTCTCCCCCACCATTTGGTAGATTCCACCGCCTCCCCCATTACCCTCCCAGAGAATCCCCCCTTTCTACCTCCTTCTCCCTCCGTACCCCCTCATCCATATTATCTTTGATTGCGAACTCCCATTGGGGACTCTCATCTATTGAACACAAGCCTTGGCCTGACTCTCCCTACATCTTTCATTAAACCCCTACGAGAGTGCAAATCATACCTCTTGCATGTTATTCTTCACGTAGGGGCTGAGGTGATCTCAGGGAGACAATCCTCTTTAGACCGGGTTCTTAGAGCAAAGAAAACCCTTGATATGGTTCCCCCATGAAATGCCTCTCCTTTAACTACAGGGGTTTGGCCAGTTCACCCAAAAAACTAGCCCTCCGCAAAATATTTGCTATTGAATAAGTCGATTTAATCCTTCTAAAAGAAACACTAGGGGAAGCACTACATACTACAAAAGTTCTGTAGAATATATGCCTAGGGTGGGAGTTCATTGCCCTGGATGCTACGAGTCAATTTGGTGGTCTAGCCTTGGGGTAAAATCCCCGTTCTGTAAACCCCAAATCGACCTTGGGAGGGAAGGGGTACATCGATATTGATTTTTTCTCTGCGGAATTGGGAATGGAATTCCGTATCATGAATGTCTATGAGTTGTGCCAAGGGAAGGAGGCCTTCTGGAACCACCTCCTCAATCTCTCCCTGTCCATAGCTGACAACTTCATCTTGGGAGGGGACCTCAATTTTTCTGTAGGATACAGTGAGTCCTGGGGATCATCGGCTCAGATTGATCCACTCTCTAATACCATGGAAAATCTCTTTGAATAGGCCCATCTTACAGATGTTCCTATGAATAAGCCACTACCTACATGGAGGAATAGAAGGGTTGGGGAGGCCGCCCTCGCTAGAAGACTGGATCTCTTTGTCATTAAGAATCAATTGATGCAGCGTTTATCTCATTATAGGCAGTGGGTTGGGTCAGGAGGCATATCTGACCACTCACCTATCTACCTGGAAGTATCAGGTCCGCCAAGAAAACCAAAGGCCCCATTCAAGTTCAACTCTGTCTAGCTTCAAGATCCCTCCTTCATCAGGCTGGTCACCAACTACTGGACACAAAACCCACCCTCACAGTATCATACATGGGCAGAAGGATTTTGTCAAAACCTTCTTCAGCTCAAGAAGCTCACTATTGAATGGGCTAAGGAAAAACAACAGAAGGATATCCTCTCCTCTGTGGAATCAGCACTAGCGGACCTTAACGATTGCAACAATAGGGGTTTCGTTTGTGCTGAAGCCAAATCAAATCTGATTGATCTGGAAAATAAAAGAGCAAAAATCTTGAAGGAACATGAGGAAACTTGGAGACTCAAGAGCCATGCTATTTGGCTCAAAGCAAGAGATGAGAACACTAGGTACTTCCATAACTTCACCAAGGGAAGGAAAGCCTCCAATACTAATTGGCAACTGCCCATCCCTGATGGAGGTATTGCAAAAACCTTCCATCAGCTCTCACAGTTGGGCATATCACACTTCCAACAGCTTTTTAAGGAACCTCCTGTCTCTAACCTTGCTAAGATCATTCGGGTAGCAGGACATTTCCCCAAATTTGTTAATCAGGAGACGACCGACGGGATCACTTCACCAATCACCAGAGATGAACTTGAAGGGACACTAAAATGGTTCCAGAAATATAAAAGCCCTGGGCCAGATGGTTGGCCTATTGAATTTTACCTAGCATTTTTTGACCTCATCGAGAATGACCTACTCAATGTTGTCGAAGAGTACACGACTACTAGAATAATGTATGAGGCCATCAACACCACCTTCATTGCTCTCATCTCGAAATCAGACTCGCCTGCATCCTTTACTGATTTTTGTCCCACATCCTTCAATGATCTCCGTCCCATCTCACTCTGCAATACCTTATACAAAATCATCGCTAAGATCATAGAAAACCGGCTTCACCCCATTCTATCCCACCATATCTCCCTTGAGCAATTTTCTTTCCTCCATAACGGGCAGATCCATGAAGCCATAGGCACAGCCTAGGAAGCCATTCATTCTATAAAATCTAAGAATCTGAAAAGCACAATTCTCAAGATTGATCTCACCAAGGCCTTTGACCGAGTAAGCTGGCTCCTCATCAAGATGATCCTTATCCACTTATGATTCCCTTTGGCATTCACAAACTAGATTATCTGCTACATCAACACAGCCTCCTTCAACATTCTGATTAATGGCTCAACATCCCAATTCTTTCATGTTGAATGAGGGCTGAGGTGGGGGTGTCCTTTGTCTCCTCTTCTATTCCTTTTAGTGATGGAAGGTCTCAGTAGGCTCATCGCCTCTGTGAAAAGGGAGGGTAGACTCAAAGGCCTAAGAATGAATGAGCTCTTCCATCTCATGCGCCTACTCTTTGTTGATGATGTCTTGATATTCCTAGATAGTAGCATCAAGGACTTGGCCACCTTCCATGAGCTTCTAACCCTATTTGAAAAAGCTACAGGCATGGCTACTAATTGGAAAAAATCTACGATTACTCTGGCCCATACAACCCCACAGGAAGTTAGAGCAGCCCAACTACACTTTCATTACCAACCACACAACCTCTCAGATGGTCTCAAACACTTGGGTTTCCAGATAAAACCCCACAGCTATCGAATTGTTGACTGGATCTGGTTAGTGATAAAACTTGAGAAGAGGTTGAAAATTTGGAACCATAGATTACTCTTAAGAGCAGGGAGACTTGTCCTGATTAAATATGTTCTGGAAGCTGCCCCAGTATATTGGATGTCTCTTGCCTAGATCCCTCAGGGAATTCTCAATCGTATACAATAGATATGATGTCGATATCTATGGAATGGCCATAAAGAAGGTAAAACACTTGCTTGGGTAAGCTGGAAGCACATTTCCCTACCAAAGAAATGCGGGGGGGGTAGGGGGGGTTAAAAGATATGCCTTATTTTTCCCAAGCTCTTGCAGCCAAGATGAGCTGGTCTCTTCTCACTGCAAAAAACCTCTGG
Source organism: Pinus taeda (assembly GCA_000404065.3). Classification (NCBI taxonomy): domain Eukaryota; kingdom Viridiplantae; phylum Streptophyta; class Pinopsida; order Pinales; family Pinaceae; genus Pinus; species Pinus taeda. The sequence continues at coordinate 37,692 of APFE030635651.1, forward strand.
ACGACTGTGACATACCATAAATACATTTGGCCGTAGCAGACTCTGGACTAGGTCCGTTCACAAGGCTGGCCCCGTGGGGGGATTTCCATTATATGGAAAGCAATATTACAAACAATGCCTTTCATTAGATCTGGATTAGCATGGTGCATCAACAATGGTTCATTTATGCGCTTGGGTATCGATCCTTGGATAGGAGGGGGTAACAGATATCTTATGCCCCTTAACCTATTACAACATCTTAAACATCGGAACATCTTGACGATTGCTCAGATTATCGATCGTGAGCACAACTCCATATTTAGTCAACGTTGGCGATCAACTCAAGAGCTAAATATTCTTGTGCATTGGCAGCACACATGGGAATTATATCTTGGGGCACCATCTGAAGCACATATAACCCTCAATCAGGACCCTGATGTATTAGTTTGGACACCAGCTAACCACAAGAAATACATCCCCAAACTAGGTTATACCCATCTTGTACAGACCTGTAAGAAAATGCATATTATCGAATGGTGGTAGCAGCTATGGAGATTGAAAGCTCCTCCATGGGCCCATCTCTTTATGTGGATTGTTTTAAGTAACAAAACACCCATAGGAGAAGCTCTTATGCACAGATCCATATATGGGCCGAGCTAGTGTATTTTATGTAAACAATCATCTGAAACAAACAAGCACCTATTCTTGCTTTGTCCATTTGCCACTCAATTCTAGCAAGATGTTACACATCAACTCTCAATGAGCAATGCATGGCAGGGCTCCTCAATTCTTCAAGCTTGGCACAGATGGATTACAGTTCACCAGAGACAAAAGCACAATGTTTACCCCTAGTTATATGTTGGACCTTATGGCTCGCTCAGAATCTCCTTATCTTTAAGAATGAGTCCATCTGTTGGCCTCTACTCATTGCCAAGGCAGTGGCAGTCTTCCTTGATATCCCCGAAGAGGGACTGACACACACTCAAAAAATATCGCGACCTGGTCGCATTGACAAATCACGGTCGTGGGCCTTCTTTGATGGGGCTACACAACCCCATGGCAGCGGAGGGGGTTTCTGTACATACCTCTCAGATTAGCATTTCTACAAAGTCCAATTAGGACTTGGGGAGGGAACAAATAACTATGTTGAGCTTATCATTCTCAGACATTTGCTTCACTTAACACTTGCACATAATTGCACTTCCATACGGATCTTTGGAGACTCACAAATCACCATCAATTGGTTCAATACAAAAAATCATTGTCATGCTATATCTCTTCAAAATATTTTGGACAAAGTATATAATCTCAAAACGGGTTTTAATATGGTCTCTTATCAACATATATACAGGGAACACAATGAAGATGCTGACAAGCTTTCCAAGGAGGGCTCACTACTTCCCCGAGGCTTGTGGATAATCGTTGAACAACAGGATTTAGAGATCTATCAGTATCATCACAGGCCATATATAGATCAGGAATACCATAGGGTGGAAAGGTCCTAAGTATATTAGTATATTTTGAGTAAATGCGTAGCCACAAACATATGTATATATTTATATTTTTTGTTGTTAACGAGACAAAGTTCTGCATTTTGATACTGGAAATGGCAAGGCCATAATTTTGTTACAGCTATTATTGTACAAAGGTCTATATGATCTTCAAATACTACTACATATGCCAACAGGCATCTAGTACATGTAATTTTTCCACATAATGAAAGATTATGATTTTTCCTTTGGAAAAAAAAATTATAATTATATAGATATAATTTTGTTGGTATTTGGCTTTCATCATACACTTGGTTGATAATTGAATATGATATCGAGGTCAAGGACAACCTATGGTAGAAGCCATCACCAGTAAATGCATGAGGGAGATATGGAAGGAAGTCTTTAAGTGCAAGTTCTTTGCACTCTTGACCACCAACACAATAATGGAGACGGAAACAAATTCCAAAGATAAAGATTCAGGAAAATGATTATTGGACAGTGGTAATAATGTAGACAAATAGTTCATTCATGGTCGGGGAGGGCGGAGGCACAAGATATGAACAGAGCGATTATCTCAGTTGGAATACTTCATAAGACATGTCGAGTCCTATTCCTTGGGGTAGTGGTTCAAGTTTGAATAAGCCATCCCACTGGTGAAAATTTTGGTCGAAGGGAAAAAGAGAAAATGGAAGGTGTGTCACATAATCTAGTAGTGCAAGAAAACACTAATATAGCTTTCCAACTCGACTATATCATGGCAATGATAGAGCACATTTTATCTTTGTTTAATTGTCAAGGGGAAATGTTGGCTACTGAGAACCAAGCTCAAAATGCTTCTCCTCAATCAAAAGATCGGTCTTCTCCAAAGCAAGATAGAAAGGTCACATGTTAAGAGGGATACGATGGATCTACATCTGCATAACCTTGAAGCTGCAGAGAAAAATGGTTCAAAGGATGTCAAGGTGGGCATGGAAAACTAGGAGGAATTCAAGACAATGTTGAAGGAGTGTTGTCACCTATAGGGTAGTTTATTTCATTCTTTTTTGAATTATGCACTGTAAGTATATTCTAGTTCAAGGAGTTTTTTAGAAGATTTCCAGTTGTAATCAGTTCAAAAATGTAGCAAGTAGGAATTTTAGTAGAAACAAAAGTTTTTGGATTGGTCTAAAGCCAGAATCAGAACAACCAATTGAATATGTAAACGGACCTCGCCTTGTAACCAGCCTGATATAAATACAAATACTAAATGTTTCATTGAATATATATATATATATTTCTGAGTGATTTGGTGATCAATTTGTTTCCCTAATTACATGAGTTTCAATTTTCAAAAACATGTTGTAATTGACTAGTTTATGATATTTATGAAATAGTTGTATCTAAATTAATAATGATAATCTATTTTTCAAAATTATAAATTCTAAAAAAAAATATTTCAATTATATAATAATAATTTTATTGAGCTGGTTGGTGAAGGACTAGCATGGAAATTTAGAAACTTGGAAAGATGTAGGATAGGATTGGACCCTTTGACTAGTTGTTTTGGAAATTTCGGGTTTCCCAAAAATCTTATGACAGTCTTGAATAATCAAGGGATATTTTTCTTATCCAGATTGTAGATGAGGGAAAGTCAACATTTTGGGCTCAGTGAAGGAAAAATGTTGACTAACTGGGTTTACATGGTGATTTTGCTGACATATGGACAAATTATATTATCTCCCTTAAAATGTTACATATCAAAATCAAAGACATGGAGGACTCTCTAGGTGCATTCCATTGGAAAACCAAGGAAATTATAGATTATCTTTATTTAATAATTACTTCCGAGAATTTTTGGCCCTTTATTACTTTATTATTTATTCTTCATCAAACAATTACTGGATCATTTAACATGCATGAAGATCATAAGAACAGAAAGAACACAAGATAGAGGCTCCAAGCCATAGACGAACCCCACAATTGGGGAAAATCTAAACAATCCTCTTCTTATAGAATCAGTTCAAAATGAGACCTCCAAGACCCAAATACCAAGACCTCCTCCAAGCACCAAGCCATCCCTCCAAAAGCCTTCCTCAATCAAGTCCAAGTTCACCAAGTCAAAGATGGTCAAAATTCACAAAATCTTCTCCAAGTCAAAGTTTTGGCCCTTTATCTCTAGTATGAAATTCAAGCCTACTATCCTTAGCCTTTCAACTCGCACAAAAACCTATCATACTAACACGTGTGAGCAAAACAATCCAAAAATATGAGTTACGTTCTTCTTCCTTAGGCTTCTCCTGCTTCTATGTCCTTTGCTCTTCCTTGTTTCTCCTTCTTCTATGTCTTTTGCTCTTCCTTCCTTCTTGTCTTATCCATAGATAAAACTTCTTGGTGTGTATATTAGAATGAGGATGAAGTCTCCTCTATTTATAGTCATACATGAGAGTGAAATATTCCCCAACAAGGTTGAATTCTCATGGAAGTGTTGACTTGGTCTTGGAGGACAAAATGACTTTACATGACCCAAAAATTAATATTTTTCTTTTGTTACAAAGAGTCCAAATGAGACTTTAATATATGACATATATTCTTCTTGACTCAACAATCCATAAAATCATGAAGAATGAGCTTAACCAAGACTTAAACATGAAAACAATGTTTGAAAAAATACATTTTTTTTTTTTTTTGCTTTTGATACAAGTACAAATATAATTGTGAAGACGGAACCTAGTTACTTTTCCAACACTCCCTCTTAAATAGGGAGGTATTCATAATGACTCAACAAGTCTATCTCAATCTGAAATATTCACATAAGAATGGATTCAAACTGATAAGCATCAATGATGATAGTATCATCACAACGAGCATTATCATACTACCAAGGCCTTGATAGGTACACTCCATCTCTCCACAAGATCGGAGCACAATTCTAGGAAGCATTCCATGGGACACCATGCCGCCTCTCCAATGTACATACTCCACCTAGGATTCCTAGAGTATGTCCTCCATCAGACTATTTCCCCCAAGAAAATGTTTTTCCACTGGACCATTCTTTATCCAAGTCCATGTACTTGACTTCTATAGTTCAGATATAAATATCACTATCATAACTGAGATGATAAAAGTGGCTTGCATCATAGTCATATAACTCACATTTCTACAAAAAATAACCTTGTATGAAAGTAAGAGATCAATGCATCATTTTGAGGGGAACTTACATCACTATTTTAGGCATGAATCAGAACTTCGTATCTCAGTGATATCTTGGAGGAGGTGACTTGAAAACTTTTGCATTGTTTTCATGTGATGGAGGAAGCTTGCATTAGAAAAATATGGATCACAGTATAGTGTATCTCAACCTTCCTTACAGATGCATATCAAGGTGATTTTCTCAAAACTTTGTATGGTATGAATGTTATATTCTCGGAGTATGTCCTCCATCGGACCATTTCCCTCAAGGAAATGTTTGTCCACCGAACCATTCTTTATCCAAGTCCATGTACTTGAATTCTATAGTTCAGATACAAAAATCATTGTCATAATTCGGATGATAAAAGTGTCATGCCTATTATTCATATAACTCACATTCGTATCAAGAAGAACCTTGCATCAAAGTAAGGGATCAATGCATCATTTTGAGGGGAACTTACGTCACTGTTTTAGGCTTGAACCAAAACTTCGAATAATTGTTCTAGAACTCCATATCTCAGTCATATCTTGGAGGAGGTGACTTGAAAACTTTTGCATTGTAGTCATGTGATGGAAGAAGCTTGCCTTAGAAAAATATGGATCACAGTATAGTGTATCTCAACCTTCCTTACATATGCATATCAAGTTGTATTTCTCAAAACTTTGTATGGTATGACTTGTTGAAAATAGCAACAAGAAATGCTATAAATAGCAGTTCGGGTACTAGTGTTGGACAAAGAAACAAGGAATGAAAAATGGAAGTGTTGAAAATAGCATTGTTATAAATAGCATTTTGGGATGGATTCCTATTTTAATTAGTCCCTGAACTAAAATAGAGAAGTAAAATTTGAATTTGATCTTAGCAGCTGTTTGTAAAATAATTAATTAATTCATCTTCAGTTAATTAGTTGTAGAAAATCAAACATGAAGTCTATGTGAGGACATGCAACAGTTTCTCCATTGATTAAGGAATTTATCCATCAGCTAAAGAGATAAGGATGAGTTGTAATTAGTTAGCTCAGTTATCTGAGTTATGTCCAGTTAGATTAGTTCCATCAATTTGTAGAATTAATTGTGAGTTCAGTTAGTTAATGCTTGCATGCATGTAACTGCTGCTCTCCAGATAACTAAATATTCTCTCATAAACAACTCATGAATGTCAGTTCAGTCAGAGACCCAAGTTGAGATCAGAGGAAGGGACAGTGTACTATCAGTTGGAGGATTTTTCCTATATAGGAAACTCATCCATGCAGAAGGAATTATCTCCTTCAAGATTGCGCACTTAGATCATAGGTTAGTGAGTGTGTAAAGAGGCCAATTCACATAGGTGGCAGCACTGGACCCCAAGGAAAACTGCACAAGGAAATCGGAGGCTTGGAGGGCAAAGGATAAGGTTTGGATAAGCCTTTGACTATCTATGAGCAGTATTGTTTGATTGTAGAGAGAGCAAGATAGCTTGAGAGCTGATTCTTTTTGTAACTTGAACATATTTCCACGTGTATGATAATACAGAGATTGGGGTTTTAGGCTGAGGCTTTCCCCGGGTTATTTCTTCTGTGTTATGTGTGAATTATTTCTCATTCTCAGTTATATGTGTTCTCATTGATCTTTCTCACTTCGATTAATCTTCCGCAAAGTTTGTTGTAGAAGTAGATCTTGTATTTTGCTTTAGTATATTGCATAATCTATTGATATAAAGTGGGAATTTCTACATGGTATCAGAGAAAATGTGATCAAAGCAAAGAACAGTATACAAGAAGGGAGAAGTTCGAAGTTTCAAGTTCCCGAATATAGAAATCGAGTTCTTATCACATCTCAATTTCACCAATGGCGTTCAACAGTTTAAGACTCGAGTATGCCCTTGATGGCAGCTCAAATTATATAGCCTAGAAGGATCGCATGGAAGCAGTATTAGAGGATAACGGTATAAAGGAATTCATTGATCAAGAATTCCTCAAGTTGATTGATGCTACAAAATTGGCGGAATGGAAGAAATGTGTGGCTAGAGCAAGGAGAATCCTTCTGGAGGGAGTTCAAGACCACATAGTCTCGAGTCTCCATGGAAAGGAGACATTGTTTTCGATGTGGAAAACATTGAAAGATATATATCAGAACAGCAACGATCAGTGGAAGCTGGCGCTGAAAGACAAGCTTCGGAAAATCAAGTGTGAAAAGGGCGACAAGATCTCTTCATATCTGAACAAGCTCACCACCTACAGGGATGAGCTTGGAGGTGTAGGGATCATGACAGTCGATGATGACATGGTGAGTCTTGCACTCCTCAATCTTCCTAAGAGATGGCATAGCTACCAAGACTCGGTTAATGGAAGAGAAAAACTTCCAGATTGGGATCGACTTTGGTCGGATCTGATACAAGAGGAGATAAGAAGAAGCACCAAAGATGGTTCTTCATCCAAGGAAGATGAATAAAATTGCGCCTTAGCGAGTAAGGCGAAGAAAGGGAAGGAGAAGGATTCTCATCCCAAATCAAGTTCTTCCCATGGTGGGAAGAAGTTTGACAAATCGAAAGTGCGATGCTTTCATTGTCATGAGGTGGGCCATTTTGCTACAAATTGTCCACTGAAGAAATCCAAGATGGGATCCAAGGAAGGATCTGAAGGTAAGGCATTAACCTCACACTTCGAGTTGGATTTCACCCTCTTCGCATGCGTGGTTTCATCCATGGCGGGATGTGGTTGATTTCTTAACAATGGAGCTTCTTTCTACATGACTAGCGACAAGAGTTTGTTCAGTACCTTGGAGGAGAAAGATCTCCAGATACTCATAACGATGGGTAATGATGAAAAGTATAGTGTCTCGAGTGAAGGCACGGTTGTTTTTCAAAGGGAGCATGGAGCTCACATTACCTTGATCGATGTCAAGTATGTACTAAGACTGAACAAAAATTTGGTGTCGATCGCAACGCTGGAAGACAAAGGCTATGATGTAGTCTTCAGTAGGGGAAAGGTTTTCCTTAGACACATTACCACGAGACAAGTGAAGCAAATCAGTTCACGAGTCAAGAACCTGTATGCTCTTGAGGTTCAAGATGCATGTAAAGCCTTGAGGAGCAAGGCAACTGTTGGAGACTTGGTGGTTGAGAGGGAGGGTACATTACCTCTCAACATGCAGTGCTAGAGGATGTCTCAGACAATTGTGGAGGAGCCACAATTGGTGAAAGAACTTCAGGAGGTTGTGGAGCAGCCACAACTAGAGAAGCTGAGAGGAGACTGAGTGGAGGAATCCACTCATGCAAAGACCTTCAGTAGGGGGAAATTTCGACCCAAGTGGGTAGAGGGATCACATGCATCCATACCTCGAGGTCGGAGGAGGGGCGATGTGGAGTGACAATCCCAAGAAGGCTGGAATAGGGGCAGGATCATTGAGGTACCCATCCCCTTTTATTAGACCTTGCTATGGGAGCCCCGATGAGGAGTAGCAAGACTAGTTGAGTGGGTAGAGACAGATGCGGATGGGGCGACAGAGAAAGCTACAGTGCAGGAGTCCCAAGACTGTGCAGAGCTAGCAAGCTGCAGCAATGTGAGAAGCACAGGAGTGTTGCACCAGTGCAGGATGGCACAGAGAGGTGTGAAATAGTGCGAGATGCATAGAGTGTTGCAGCAACTTAGAGGTCAGAGAGGGAGCACTTGTCAGCGGCAGATGGAGCTTTAGCATCAGAGGATGTTTCTGGCCCAACAGGGAGGTCTGTTGGGAGTTTTTTTTTTTCTAGAGTTGCTGGAGCAATAACACTTGGGAGAAGTGTTGCATGCAGAACATTCCAAAGGTTCAGGATCTGGTTCAAGTTGAATGCCTTTCTTGTTGAAAGGGAGTGTTGAAAATAGCAACAAGAAATGTTAAAAATAGAAGTGCTAAAAATAGCACTGCTATAAATAGCAGTTCGGATACCAGTGTTGGACATAGCAACCAGGAATGAAAAATGGAAGTGCTAAAAATAGCATTGCTATAAATAGCATTTCGGGATGGATTCCTATTTTAGTTAATCCCTGAACTAAAATAGAGAAGTAAAATTCGAATTTGATCTTAGCAATTGTTTGTAAAATAATTAATTAATTCATCTTGAGTTAATTAGTTGTAGAAAATCAAACATGAAGTCTATGTGAGGACATGCAATAGTTTCTCCATTGATTGAGGAATTTATCCATTAATTAAAGAGATAAGGATGAGTTGTAATTAGTTAGCTTAGTTATCTGAGTTAAGTCTAGCTAGATTAGTTCCAACATTTTGTAGAATTAATTGTGAGTTCAATTAGTTAATGCTTGCATGCATGTAACTGCTACTCTCCAGATAACTAAATATTCTCTCATAAATAACTCATGCATATCAGTTCAGTCAGAGACCCAAGTTGAGATTAGAGGAAGGGACAGTGTACTATCAGTTGGAGGATTTTTCCTATATAGGAAACTCATCCATGCAGAACGAATTATCTCCTTCAGGATTGCGCAGTTAGATCATAGGTTAGTGAGTGTGTGAAGAGGCCAATTCACACAGGTGGCAACACTGGACCCCAAGGAAAACTACACAAGGAAATAGGAGGCTTGTTGGGCAGAGGAGAAGGTTTGGATAAGCCTTTGATTGTCTGTGAGCAGTATTGTTTGATTGCAGAGAGAGCAGGATAGCTTGAGAGCTAATTCTTTTTGTAACTTGAACATATTTCCACTTGTATGATAATACAGAGATTGGGGTTTTAGGCTGAGGCTTTCCCCAGCTTATTTCTTCTGTGTTATGTGTGATTGATTTCTCATTCTCAGTTATATGTGTTCTCATTGATCTTTCTCAATTCGATTAATCTTCCACAAAGTTTGTTGTAGAAGTAGATCTTGTATTTTGCTTTAGTATATTGCATAATCTGTTGATCTACAGTGGGAATTTCTACATGGTATCAGAGCAAATGTGATCAAAACGAAGAACAGTATACAAGAAGGGAGAAGTTCGAAGTTTCAAGTTCCCGAATATAGAAATCGAGTTCTTATCACATCTCAATTTCACTAATGGCGTTCAACGATTTAAGACTCGAGTATGCCCTTGATGGCGGCTCGAATTATATAGCCTAAAAGGATCGCATGGAAGTAGTATTAGAGGATAACGGTCTAAAGGACTTCATTGATCAAAAAGTCCCCAAGCCGACTGATGCTACAGAATTGGCGAAATGGAAGAAATGTGTGGCTAGAGCAAGGAGAATCCTTCTAGAGGGAGTTCGAGACCACATAGTCTCAAGTCTCCATGGGAAGGAGACATCGTTTTCAATGTGGGAAACATTGAAAGATCTATATCAAAACAACAACGATTAGAGGAAGCTGGCACTAAAAGACAAGCTTCGGAAAATCAAGTGTGAAAAGGGCGACACGATCTCTACATATCTGAACAAGCTCACCACCTGCAGGGATGAGCTTGGAAGTGTAGGGATCACGATAGTCGATGATGTCATGGTGAGTCTTTCACTTCTCGGTCTTCCTAAGAGCTGGCATAGCTACCAAGACTCAGTTAATGGAAGAGAAAAACTGCTAGATTGAGAACGACTTTGGTCCGATTTGATGCAAGAGGACATAAGAAGAAGCACCAGAGATGGTTCTTCATCTAAGGAAGATGAAGAAAATTGCGCCTTAGCAAGTAAGGCGAAGAAATGGAAGGAGAAGGATTCTCATCCCAAAGCAAGTTCTTCCCATGGTGGGAAGAAGTTTGACAAATCGAAAGTGCAATGCTTTCATTGTCATGAGGTGGGCCATTTTGATACAAATTGTCCACTGAAGAAATCCAAGATGGGATCCAAGGAAAGATCTGAAGGTGAGGCATTGGCCTCACAGTTCGAGTTGGACTTCACCCTCTTCGCATGCATGGTTTCATCAATGGTGGGATGTGGTTGATTTCTTGACAGTGGAGCTTCTTTCCACATGGCTGGCGATAAGAGTTTGTTCAGTACCTTGGAGGAGAAAGATCTCCAGATACTCATAGCGATGGGTAATGATGAAAAGTATAGTGTCTCAGGTGAAGGCACGGTTGTTTTTCAGAGGGAGCATGGAGCTCGCATTACCTTGACCGATGTCAAGTATGTACCAGGACTGAAGAAAAATTTGGTGTCGATCATAATGCTGGAAGACAAAGGCTATGATGTAGTCTTCAATAAGGGAAAGGTTTTCCTTAGACATGTCACCACGAGATAGGTGAAGCAGATCGGTTCATGAGTCAAGAACCTGTATGCTCTTGAGGTTCAAGATGCATGCAAAGCCTTGAGGAGCAAGGCAATTTTTGGAGACATGGTGGTTGAGAGGGAGAGTACATTACCTCTCAACATGCAGTGTTAGAAGAAGTCTCAGACAATTGTGGAGGAGCCACAATTGGTGAAGCAGCTTCAGGAGGTTATGGAGCAGCCACAACTAGAGAAGCCGAGAGGAGACCGAGTGGAAGCATCCACTCATGTAGAGACCTCTAGTAGGGGGAAATTTCTAGCCAAGTGGGTAGAGGGATCACATGCATCCATACCTCGAGGCCGGAGGTGGGGCGATGTGGAGTGACAATCCCAAGAAGGCTGGAATAGGGGCAGGATCATTGAGGTACCCAACCTCTTTAATTAGATCTTGCTATGGGAGCCCCAATGAGGAGTAGCAGGACTGGCTGAGTGGGTAGAGATAGATGCGGATGGAGCGGCAGAGAAAGCTACAGTGCAGGAGTCCCAAGACTGTGCAGAGCTCGCAAGCTACAGCAATGCGAGAGGCACAGGAGTGTTGCACCAGTCCAGGATGGCACAAAGAGGTGTGCAACAGTGCGAGATGCATAGAGTGTTGCAACAACTTAGAGGTCAGAGAGGGAGTAATTTTCAGTGGCAGATGGAGCTTTAGCATCAGAGGATGTTTCTGGCCCAACAGGGAGATCAGTTGGGAGTTTTTTTGTTTGTTTCTAGAGTTGCTGGAGCAATAACTCTTGGGAGAAGTATTGCAAGCAGATGATTCCAAAGGTTCAAGATCGAGTTCAAGTTGAATGCCTTTCTTGTTGAAAGGGAGTGTTGAAAATAGCAAAAAGAAATGCTAAAAACTGCTATAAATAGCAGTTCGGATACCAGTGTTGGACATAGCAACAAGGAATGAAAAATGGAAGTGATAAAAATAGCATTGTTATAAATAGCATTTCGGGATGGATTCCTATTTTAGTTAGTCCCTAAACTAAAATAGAGAAGTATAATTCGAATTTGATCTTAGCAATTGTTTGTAAAATAATTAATTAATTCATCTTGAGTTAATTAGTTGTATAAAATCAAACATGAAGTCTATGTGAGGACATGCAACAGTTTCTCCATTGATTGGGGAATTTATCCATCAGTTAAAGAGATAATGATGAGTTGTAATTAGTTAGCTCAGTTATCTGAGTTATGTCCAGTTAGATTAGTTCCAACAGTTTGTAGAATTAATTGTGAGTTCAATTAGTTAATGCTTGCATGTATGTAACTGCTACTCTCCAAATAATTGAATATTCTCTCAAAAATAACTCATGCATGTTAGTTCAGTCAAAGACCCAGCTGAGATCAAAGGAAGGGACATTGTACTATCAGTTGGAGGATTTTTCCTATATATGAAACTCATCAATGCAGAAAGAATTATCTCCTTCAGGATTGCGCAGTTAGATCAAAGGTTAGTGAGTCTGTGAAGAGGCCAATTTACACAGGTGGCAGCATTGGACCCCAAGGAAAACTACACAAGAAAATTGGAGGCTTGGAGGGCAGAGGAGAAAGTTTGGATAAGCCTTTGATTGTCTATGAGTAGTATTGTTTGATTTCAGAGAGATCAGGATAGCTTGAGAGTTGATTATTTTTGTAACTTGAACATATTTCCACTTGTATGATAATACAGAGATTGGGCTTTTAGGTTGAGGCTTTCCCCGAGTTATTTCTTCTGTGTTATGTGTGATTGATTTTTCATTCTCAGTTACATGTGTTCTCATTGATCTTTCTCAATTCGATTAAGCTTCCACAAAATTTGTTGTAGAAGTAGATCTTGTATTTTGCTTTAGTATATTGCATAATCTGTTGATCTACAACGGGAATTTCTACATGACTGTTATAGATAGTATATCTTCTACAACTGCCTAGGAGAAAAAGTCACAGTCCTTCATATGGACACTTCCTTCAGGACGTGGAAATTTGGGTACCTTATTGATTTATCCATTACATACAATCCAACAAAGTGTATTCTTCTAACCTTAGCTCTGATATGATGTTGGAAAATCAAGGAAACTATAGATTCTCCTTACTTGATAATTACTTGTGAGATTTGTTGGCCTTTAATTACTTAATTATTTATTCCTCATCAAGCAATTACCAGAATATAAAATGCACTAAGATCACAAGGACAAAAAGAACACAAGATATAGGCTCCAAGCCAGGGCAAAACCCCATAACTGGGGAAAACCTGTACAATCCTCTTCATGTAGAATCAGATCAAAGTGAAACCTCCAAGATCCAATGACCAAGACCTCCTCCAGGCACCAAGTGAGCCCTCCAAAAACCTTCCTCAATCAAGTCAAAATTCACTAAGTCAAAAATGGTCAAACTTCACAAAAGATAAACTTTAAGTTTTGTTTTAAATAAAAGATAATTAATAATAATAATAATTTAAATTCAAACTAAAAAAAAAAAACAAACAAAACAAAACTAACTAACTAACTAACTTTTTAATTATCATTAACCACTATATTTATATTATTATTGGTTTAATGATATTCTCACCCCACATTAACTATATCTATTAAGATAATTTTTAATAAAAAACTTAAATTATTAAAATGATTATTTTTAGAAATATTTTATCCTCCTTTCAATATTATTAATATGCAATTTGTATTCACAAAAATATAATTTAAAATAATTGTAATAAAATTATATCTACCTTATCAATTTTAAATGCAATTTGTATACATAAAAATATAATTTAAAATAATAATAATAAAATTATCTACCTTATCAAATTTAAATTTATATCAAACTTAAATTAATAATTGCCCCAGATGTGAGTGCCTCGCCAGATGGTTAATGCGATGGGAAATGGGGTGGGGCGAGGAGGGACGACACATGCCCACCCTGTACCGCATTGATAACAGCCGGATGAAGAATGAACCTCAGCATTTGGACATCGCAGGGTTCACTTGTTTCACATCAGGCGGCTCTGATCCTCCTTGCCTGTCCTCCGTTATGTTTATCGCCTCCGCACGCTCTGGACTGCACTGGACCTCGGCTCTCTTGAATGCCATAGTAATGGCGGGTGCAATTCAAGGCAGGTCTGAGGATGATAAATTCAGGCTCAACCTTGGGATCGCTCTGCAGCCTCTGTTGTTCTGTTGGTCTGGTTATGATCTGTATGATGCTGGTTCTAGCAGTCTGAAAGGGGTGACTAGGCTGGAGTTTTGCTCTGATAGTCATGTGGAGTTGCCTCCGTCAATTCCTTGGATTCTCTCTAAAGCCTCTGGCCCTAGTCTGGATGAATGATTGAATAGCTCGTGCTCTGCTACTGTGGTTGCTCGGTCTTTTTCTCATAGTGTCATTGTTGTTCTCGATATGCCCCGTCTCCGCCATCGGATGAGATGTCGCAGGGGCACCCCTCGACGAGCGCCCTCTAGCCCATCCTCCAATTCTCCCTCCCTCACCAGCAAATTCATAGTCGGCCATTACCCTCGCACTCGTAGTGGGAGAGGGTGTCTTCATCTGCCCAGCCATTACCCTGAGCCCTGTCCTCCAGACTCCACTTCTTCTCCCACTTTTGGCTCTACGGTTTTCACCTTCAATTGTTCCCTGAATCATCCCAAAATTACTGCTCATGTCTCGGTGTACTTTCATGAGGAAGCCCAGGAAGTGGGAGAGTCTAGCTCTCATCAGGAGGGCCCGAGTTCGATTTCTGTGCCGAATCAGTTTTCTTTGCAGGCTCCGGAGGTTCCATTATGCAATGCTCTTGACGTGGTGATGGCGCTGGCGGTTCTTGTTCTTTCTGAAAATGAAGCTGCTTGTGCAAGGGATCTGCCTGACTTCAGTTGGTGCAGAATTGTGGAAGAGCCTCTAGATGTTTAGTTCATTCTCTGTTGCCTTTGTTTCAGGTCATGCGGCCCATAATAGAGGGCAAATTTTTGTTAATTCTGATAAGAGGGTCCTTTTCTGCAAGCTATGGTTCAAAATGCAAGTTTTTTGGAATCTCTGGAAGCTCTGTAATGTCAAGAAGGTCATCACTGGTTCCTCTGCGTGGGATTTGATTACAGGGTCTCGTCTAAGTTCTTTGTCTTGGGTAGTTTTTCTGTTACTCTCTGCCTCTTTTTCTGGGCAGCTGTTTTTTACTTCGGTCAAGATGTAATTTTACCCCCCTTTATGTTAATAGAGTAATTTTATTTAGAAAAAAAAAATTAATAATCGCATACAAATTATTTCAATCATATTATTATTTTTAAATATTTTAATTTGTTATATGTATGTATATGTATGTATATATAGATAGATAGATAGATAGATAGATATAATTTTATCGGCATGTGGCTCGTGTCATATATTTGGTCGACGAATGAGTATGAGTGAGTATGATATAGAGGTTGAGGATAAACGAGGACAAGAACCATAAAAATTAAATGCATGAGGGAGATGTCGAAGGAAGCCTTCATTTGCAAGTTAAAGTCTGTATGCTCGACCACCTGGACCTGGCTTTGTAAGAAGTTTGATATAAATACAAATATTAATCATTTCATTGAATATATAAATACAAATTATATATATATATATATATATATATATATATATATATATATATATATATATATATATATGAGTGATATGGTGAATAATTTCCCCATTGACATGAGTTTAAGTTTTCAAAAGCATCTTGTAATTGATTAGTTTATGATATTTATGAAATAGTTGTATCTAATTTAATAATCTATTTTTTTAATTATTAATTCTTTAAAAAAATATTTCAATAATAATAATAATTTTATTAAAGTGGTCGTCGGTAGACTAGCATGGAAAGTTGGAAATTGGGAAAGATGTAGGATACGATGGGACCCTTGCACTAGTTGTTCTAGAAATTTCAGGATTCCCTAAGAGCTTGTGCTAGCCTTGAATAATTAGGGGATAATTTTTCTTCACCAAATTGCAGATGAGGGCAAGTCAACCTTTTGGGCTTAGGGATGGAAAAATGTCAACCAATTGGATTTACGTGGTGATTTTACTGACTTGTTGACAAATTATGTTAACTCCCTTAAAATGTCACATGTCAGAATCAAAGATAGGGAGGACTTCCTCTTTTGGGTCCATTCCCCTTTAGGGATTTACATCCAAAAATTGTTTATAGTTTCTAGATTGCTACTAGAGAAAGGGCTAATCCAGAATGATGGTGGACACTGATATGGAAGCTTAGTTTTCCGGCAAAGTTGAGACTCTTTTTGTGGTACCTCATCAAAAATAAAATTCCATCACGAGGCAATCTTCGAAAGCGTCACAAACAAGGTCCAAACAAGTGCATTTTATGCAAGGATGCAAAGGAGTGTGTTGCTCATTTGTTTGTGCATTGTTCTTTTACCTTGACCATATGGTCCAAAACTAAACAACTTCTTGGTTGCAATTTGGAATGGAGGGGTGGCCCTTTCCTTAATGCTTGGAAGTCTTGGTGGGATTCATCAAATGACGAAGCTCTTCGAAATATTTTTCCCCGCGTCTGCTGGGGGTTGTGGCTAGCTAGGAACAAAGCCACTTTCAGAGACACTTCATCAACACGTGATCTCATTTCAGCTCAAATCAATGCAATATATGCTCTATTACCAACAAAAGACTCCCAACACATCCATTGCATCATTTTTGAAGAAGCGATCAACTGATGGATTCCATGGTCCTATTTCGAAGGAGCATATAGTGAAGATGGTATTTGTGGGGGCAATCTTAACCTATTCTTGAATGATCAACATTTTTTAAAACAAAAAACTGGCTTGGGCAGAGGTTCCAACAACTATGCAGAGCTTCTCTCCCTCAAACTACTTCTCTGTTGGGCTCATGAACATAACTTTCATTCTCTTCAAGTCTTTGGGGACTCCTTGAATGTTATAAATTGGTTTAATACCTCTCAAAGATGTCACAATCACACACTGCTACCAATTCTTGAACAAATTCTACAGCTCAAACAAAAATCTAACTATATTACTTGTTGCCACATCTATAGGGAAAGAAACCATGAAGCAGATATTTTTTCTAATGAAGGCACTAGACAACATATGGGCACTTGGCAGGTCTGAGAGCATATAGATGAGAATGTTGAGGAGTATCAACATCAACATTTCACTAAATGAGAGTTTTTTATTTATGCCTTTACCGTATTAGTGGGTCCTTTTAATGAGCATCCTGACATCAAAGGTTTTTATATTTATATGTTATCAATTTATATATTGGCATCAATTTTGGATCTAGATTTGCATTGAACATTGTTTGATGCTATATAGTTTTTATTACAACCTCAAGATTGTTTTGTTTTTTCAAGCATGGTTGTGTTTTACCGTACTTGAACACAATTGGAATGCACTTAGATTCCCCAAAAATAAATCACAAAAACCTGTGTTCGATATAACATTTATTTAATATACATAACTTTTTTTGCTTAATAAAAAATTACAATTTTCTTCTCAAAAACAATAAATATTTTTATTAAAATATTAATTATAATTTTAATTTAATAAATTGTACATATAAAATATTAACATTAATAAATTAATAATCTTACCATTAAAAAAAAAAAAAAAAAAAAAATATTTAACGTATTGATATAAATGTAAAAAGCGATTTAACGTATTGATATAAATGTAAAAAGTGATTTGTTCGTTTATTCAAAATTGTCATAAAGCCACATATCACCTTATCGATATATATGTAAAAATTGATTATTAAAAAATCTCATAAAGCCACATAGCGACCAAAGAGAAATACGCCATCGATTATCACATACATTCCTAATCATGAAGGAGAATGGGCCACACGTGTTTATCGAGCTAAGAATAAGAATATTACACTGAAGAAGAATTTGGCGTTTTTATTCCATTTTTAAAGTAACTTTGGAAAAGTAGGAAGAAAAGAGGCTAGGTAAACCAAGTTAAAAGAGTAATATTATTTTAATATATCTAAGGTTGATACCTTAGGGATTGATTTTATTTGATTTGTTATATAAGATGGTGTAGGGACTGATTTTATTTGATTTATCATCTATATAACCCGAAGTAAGATTAATAAAATGCATATAAAGCAAATATTTTATTGACATCTTCTAATTTCATTTTGTGTAATTTTTTATTTATCAAACAACAATAAATATATGAAAGTATTATTAATGAAAAATGGTGTTCAATTATTGTTAAATTAATTATTTTTTTACTTTGAGTTGTTTAGCAAAATAAGAGAGGGAGGAGCCATTATTTATTTCAAGTATATGAAATTTTTTGATCAGGTGGTGGAATTTAAAATAAATAAATTATTTGGATTTGAAAAATAAATTAGTGATGAGAAATAGGAAAAGGTAATTTAAGATTATATTATTTTTATGAAGTCATTTAATAATTTGTTCTAATCTAGTAGATTTTCTTTTGCAAAAACGCATGTCACCAGCTTTACTAATCTGAAAAATAATATGGGTTAAAATATATAACTTTACACTGTTATAAGTATGAAATAGGCTAGATAAATCATTATAGCACACACTCACATACTTTGAATCCTCCCTAACTCAAAATACTCACAAGAATATATGTCAAAATATCCTCAACAATCTCCAATCAATACCTTGGGAAAATGCATAGTTATCCCAATACCATGGACACATGTACCATAGTAAACTCCAACATTAAATATGTTTTCTTTTGATATACAATGTTGCAAGTACATATCTTACTCAAACAAATTTTAGTTGTGACACATCAAACTATGTCAAAGTTTACTTTCACATGATACATCACACTTCTTCCAAGTTTTCATCTTCACGATAAGTCACACCTAAATTTTTTTCCATGCAATATACAAGGTTCCTGATTTGTAAAGCATGTTGCACCCAAGACTAAAGGAAGTGCAAGACACAAGTTTTTAAATGTGTTTTACACCAAAAAGTAAAATGGAAGTGACAGGGATTTTCACATATACAGTTAATATGGGTGTGAAATAGAGATGGGGACTTCATACACCTTGAAAAATCTGTTAAAATATCTTCCTTGTGTAACAGCGCTCGTGAAAATTCCATGTAATAAAAGTTAATAAAGGCAAAATAGGACCATGATTAAGGGACACTTATTCCAAATTGAATGTTGGGTAGGACATCCTGGTGTAGGTGTTCATTTAGTTTATTATGACTAACGAAATTGGCAAAAGCAATGGAAAATGCATTAAAAAGGTAAATGGGTGAAAATGTGAAGTTGGGTTACACTTTTTGCCATTTTAACAAAAAAAAATAAAAATAAAAAGAAGAAGAAGAAGATTTTTTAGAAGTTTCTTCAACTTTAGCAAACCAAAGCAATTTTTCTGTTTAGAATTTCATTTTACAATAGAAAGAAAACTTGTCAAAAAATTTATTAGATTTCACATTTGATATGTCAACTTCACAATTGTTTGACCGTGTTTTTTAGAAATCAAGGGATTCATAAAACGTCATTTTTTTAGCACTAGTGTATTCTTTGTTAACTTGGCATTTTTGAAAAAAATTGCATTGCAACAATCTAGACAGTGTTTACTTTGATATCGTTATATTTATGAAACCAATTGATGCACATCATAATTACTAGAATTTTTTGAATTGAACCAATATGAAAAACTGCATATTTTGAAGATGTTTAACTTAGCATTAAGTTTCTCAACATATTAGTTACAAACTAAAAATCTAAAAGCTACCCATTAAAAAAGATGGACCAATGTAATGAACCATAAATTTTTCATATTTTTTTATAGTGTATTTTGGAAGACACAAATTTTTTATTTCACTGAATCATAATGACCTTTAGAATTTTTTTGCACGCATTTTATTAAAAAGTTAACTAAAATTAGTAAATTTCTATGAAATTCCCTATAATTTATATCTACTGAAAGTAAATTCAATTATGCAAATGTTGGTATTGATTTCGAAAGTAAATTCACCAAATTTGATGGACTTCAACCATTCTAAAGTTGGAAAAAGGTGACCAGAGCCAAGTTGTCGCAGAGTTACAAGTTAAAGTAGTTTGGCCAAACTAAATTTACATTCGGACAAACTTGTGTTTGTTGTTAACACCCGTTAAAATAAACAAAAAAATAATTCGACCGAATTAATTTAAAAATTCGGCCGAAAATCTGTTAATATTTTTCATCAGCCACAAAAATGAAACGATGTGACCCTCTAAACAAAATGTTTTGCCCAAACGATATAAGTAAATGGACCCGAAACATTATTTTCACCCTCTTTCCTCATTTGGAGTGAACTTTTAAACTAAATCTTTTGCGCTAAATTTTTAAAGGAAATTTTTTGGACTTAATTTTTAAAGTAAGTCTTTTGAGCTAAAATTTTAAAGTGAGATTTTTTAGCTTAATTTTTTAAGTGAGTCTTTTGGCCTTAATTTTTAAAGTGATTTTTTTAGGCTTAATTTTTAAAGTAAGTCTTTTGAGTTGAATTTTTTAAGTGAGATTTTTTAGCATACTTTTTAAAGTGAGCCTTTTGGACTTAATTTTTAAAGCCAATTTTTTGGCTTAATTTTTAAAGTAAGTCTTTTGGGTTGAATTTTTAAAGTGAGTTTTTTGTGTTGAATTTTGGTTGGATTTTAAAAATTTACATAGATTGAATTATCATGGGAAATCAAAGAAATTGTAAGAGAAAATATGATTGTACAAGAGACATTGAGGCTCATAGAAAATACGAGAAAAACTATTACAAAAGAAAGAAGGAAGAGTGCTTAAATATATAAAGAGAAAATCAATTTCAAATAGAAGTTGAAGCAAGTATGTAAATGTAGATATTATAAATGATATTTAAAATTTAACTCGTGAATTGTGAAATTTAATTTTTATTTGATGAACTAATTTGAAAAATATTTTGCAATGTAAACAGAAAGATATTACTCGTAACATTGATGATGAGATTGAAAATATTGAAAGAGATTCAAGTGAAGAAGTTAAATCACCATCAAGTATGTATATATATGTCATGTGTATTATTGTAATTATACATATTTATTAATTTCAATTTCATTCAAACTTTTTATTTGTCAGGCCAGGAGTAACTCCAGAAAAACTGATTCGTATATTCCATTAGATAGCTATTTGTTATATACATGAATGTGACCGCTCAGTTCATCTTCTTGATGACTGTTCACATTCAGATTCTCCCAATCGCTGAGGATTAGGTGTCAACATTTTCCCCCTTAATCTGAAGGGATGTTGGTGAGTCCAAGCATCGTTCCGAATCTTTCAAGCTTTTCTCTTCCAAGCACTTTGGTGAAGATGTCTGCAATTTGCTCATTTGTGGAACAATGATGGAGATGGAT
>APFE030635651.1:62447-73444 GCA_000404065.3 Pinus taeda
AGAGTTCTTTCAGCGTTTGTAAAGCTTCAAAGGCAGTTGAATGTGATGAAATGTGGCGACTCACCTCCTTATTTACAGATGTTGTGATTAATGCATATGCTTTGTTGTTCTTGTTTTCCCATATGGCGAGCTCTTTGTCTGATGTAGGCTTTTCTGGGTCACTGTCTCCTTCTCCGACACACACTCCTTTCCACAACTCATTGAAGATGAGGGTGTGTTGTATCATCCGAGACCAATCAAGATAGTTCTCCTTGCCAGTGAGAACTATTCCCACCATAGAGATGATTGAATGCATTCACTGTTCAGGCTCTCATACAGCTCTCAAGAATGCAGCTTCTACTCAGTTGATACCACGGCGCTCATAATTCTGGTAACGGTCCTTCCTCAAACACACAATTCTGGTAACGGTCCTTCCTCAAACATGAGAGCACATTTTCCAACGATCAGGACAACACTCTGAAACCGCGAGGTCGCAGGGTCGATCGTCTTGACGCTTTACTATTCTCTGAGATGAGCTCCGCTGATCGGTGCTCTGGGATTGATATTCCACAGAAAGAGAGTCTTTCAGTGGCTTATCTGTTGCTCGAGGGCTGTCGGCTGATCATGTAATGGTGGACAGAGCAGGAGTGTTATTGTATGCAACAATTCCAAATTCAAACACACAATTCAACTGTCAGGCGTTAAAAACAAGGAATGTCATGCGTTAAACAGTACATACTAGCGTTCAGGCAGAGACAGCAGATTATGGGACAGAGAGCAGAAGGCAGTGGACAGAGGACATAGGAGTTACAAGGCACACTAAAAAAGGAACCTGGGACCTGCGCTCTGATACCATGTCAGGCCAAGAGTAACTCCAGAAAAACTGATTCGTATATTCCATTAGATAGCTATTTGTTATATACATGAATGTGACCGCTCAGTTCATCTTCTTGATGACTAATCACATTCAGATTCTCCCAATCGCTGAGGATTAGGTGTCAACATTATTAATTTAATTATTTAATGAATATTTATACCCATTTAAATTTAATTCTCATATGTACAAACAAAACCAATAAAGATGATGAGATGTTAGAAAATGTTGACACCGACATATATGGAGACAAAAAAGTTGACCATGTTATAGGATATCGTGTTAAACTCATTATTGAGAGGTTCTTCAAAGATGAAATTGTGACAATTCAAGCTCAAATTTTGAGAGGTTTCTTAACACCAGAGAAATTAAAAGAAGCTACAAATCTATTGGGTATTTGAAAATCAACAAAAGATAAAAAGGTGAAGGAAAATGTGATTCAAAATATAAATAATGCTCTAAAATCAATTGGAAGATCCAGAAAGAAAAATGATATAGTTGCACATAGAGCAATACAAATGGAAGTGGTTTCATCAAGTACTAAAGAAAACCGTTTGACAACAATTTTGTGAGATTTTCATTTTCTTCGGATTTCCATTATGACTACATCATTGCGATAGATATTTAGCTAGCTTTCCATTGGTTTTCGTTTTATCTCATCTGGACTCACGGTTTGCAAATATTGCCTATTCAAAGTTTTGATGATTTTCACTGCGTAAACTAAAAAAGTTGTACAAAATATATATTAATAAATTAATTATTTTATATAAATATTATTTTTTTAATTAATTTATTAATTATTATTCTATTTTATTAACTATTCTACAAAACCACCACTGTAATTCAAAAAACCCAATTATATATATATATCATTATTAAAAATATATATATATATATATATAATAATTAATTTTAAAAATCTTGGATCTCAATTTCAGTAATTTATTTCAATTACAATTTAAAAAAACCTACCTAATATTAAAAAAACCTACCTAATATGAAATCACAAAACTACTTATGAATAATAAATATAATTTTTAATTTATAAATAATATATTAAATAGCTATAATTTTTATTAAAAAAAATTCCCAATGCATATGCCCCTCCTCACCTCACTCCACCCCTACCCCTAACTCCTCGGGACCCCAGAGCTTCAAATTTCATAACTCCCTTTTTAATTAACCTCTAAATTCCTTACTTTTGAGACCCTAAAACCTCCCTATATTTCCCACTCGCATCCTTCTTATCACTCTCTCATCTCGGGACACATTTCTTAAAAACCCCGAGATTTTTCTTCCCCGAAATGCCTCTTCTCACCCCTCCTTATACCTCCCTTTTTATCTCTTATTCCTCCGATTATATGACTTCCCCATTCTCATATATTCATGGTCCATTACATGTAGCCAATGGCCAATAATCCATTGGCACACACTTCCATGAGATTTTTTAATTAATAAACTAAATTTATTAATTTAATTAATTTATAATTTATAATTTAATTTTATAATATTAATTAATAATAATTTATATTATTAATTTAATTTTATAATATTAATTAATTTGTGTATTAATTAATGGAATAATTTTAATTATTTAGTTTATTAATAATTAATAATTTAATTAGATTAAGATTTTTAATTAATTTGTTCAATTTTGATTTAAGTGTGTATTTTTTAAAAATTTTAACAGTTTTGACATTTTGGTTTTGAAGAGGTATATCTCAAGATTTACTTGGCCAAATGAAGCTCACAATAGCCTGTTAGGAAGCTAATACTAAGGAGAATAATCTAGGAATGATAAGTTTAGCATATTTATTCGTTTAATGACCCAAAAATTTAGCAAAAGAAAAAGTGATGAATTCGCAACAACAATTGGTTTTTCTTAATTTGATCTGTGCAAATTTCATTGGCTTGAGAAAACTGCTATCACTAATTCATTCCCCAATAATACTCAAAGGCTAATCAGATCCATTTGAAGCAATCATCGCATGAAATTTCTTTAAAATTTATTTATTTTAATTTAGCAATTTCATGAGTTTGTTTTTCTGATTCCTAATATGCAATTTAATTTATTTTTATTTTGGTTTTGATTGGTTTCTAGTAGGAGATCAGTTAAAGAAGTTCAGATCTAAGACACTTTGGAGCAATGGAAAAAGACCAGCAAAGAGAAAATTTGAGAATTTGCAGCTCTAATTCAAGATTCGAAAAACTACTCTCAACAATTCTCCATTGTTGGAGATTCTTGTAATTATTAAATATCAGCTTTGAGAATGAGGAAGGGGGGGGAACTTCATATCTAAGGTGTTAGGGGGAAATTTTTGTAATTTTTCTTATTATGCATTTGCACTTTTGTAATGTACGGTGAATTGAATTATGGAGAAACGGAGTATTTTGGGTTCTGAAAGAGAATGTTGTTTTGCACTATTGTAAACAATTTCTCTAAGGAGCTGAAGCTGCTCATGGACTGCAAAATTTTTATTGAAGTTCTGGTATAAGTTTGATCATTTTTCATTCAAATGCACTCTTGTTTGGATTGTAAGTGACTATGTTATTCCCAAAAAAAAATCTAATTAATTTTAATTCTTGTTTTAAATAGTGTATGACATTTTGATTGAGCATTGGCATAACAATTGTTTTATGTTATTGAAGTTATGTAGGAGCTATCTCTTAGGAACATAACTCAATTAGAATTAATACAAATTCATTGAAATAGGAATGTACAGAGCAGTAACTGTTTATTGTTTAAATACATTCATGTTTTATTTTCTCTTTCATTAATTAAATGAACTTCTTTTTTTAATTGATGAAAATTATATAACGAATTCAATCATATAAAAAATCATCTTTCCCTGGTTAGTTAATTCATCTACTCTCGAATTGAGAGAGAGTTATCCTTTTCCAATTCAAGATAGGATTACTTTTTTGCTTGCATACTAGAGTAAATCTACATTTAGATTTAAGTATGCATCCTAGAAGTCCCCTTACGTAGGGGGGAAATTTAGGTGTGGCTTAGTTGAGCCTTCAAGTTAGCTTAAGGATTCGTTTGCTTGCATGTGCACAACAAGGTGGATCTGATTTCTCTCTTTCCGTTGGTAAGTAATAGACAAACTATAAGCCAGCAGGGGGAGAGATCAGGTAATTAGACCCAATTGAACCAGTTGGAGCCATTATATAAATGGATAGGAGTCTAATATGGAACTCTAACCAGGTGGCCATCCCTAATGTTGATGAAGTCATTTTTGACCATCAACCTTTTTGGTGCTAGGAGGGCCACAATAAATTCTTTCTTTAAATATTTTGTGCTTTAAGATTTTATCTTATTACAATGGCTCCACTTAAAAGATCACCTTGGAGTTGTTTTATTGGGCTTCCACTAGCTTCCACTCCAATGAAGGTATTTGAGACTCTGTTTAAGGACAAATTCGATGGTTAGACTTATGCTTTTGATCATCTCCTTCAGTTTATAATAAGTTGCAAAAAATTCAATATTAATGAAGACATTATTTGCAGGACTTTTACACTTACTTTGACGAGTAAAGTCAAAGACTGGTGTTTATCACTTCTAGTTGCTTCAATACATAGTTGGGATGAATTTTCGAATATTTTCTTTCACACTTTTCATAAATATGACTACGAAAATGTTTGTGACCAATTAAAAGAATTACATAGGATGAAATGTGAGACTTTGGATAGTTTTTACATTAGATTTAAATTAACTTTAATGCAATTTCGGTCCAAATATTTTCCTCCTCAATTCCAATTAATTGGATGGTTTAGATATTTAGTGTCTTTGTCATGTGATATTTACAAAGGACTAGGAAGCACATCCATTTCTGATAAAGAGTCAATTGCTCAAAATGACAATGTTGATCCTCCACAAACTAAAATTGCAAATATTGTTAATCAACTAACAGAAGTTGTTGCAGCTCAAATAAATGATCTTGGTCTTAGAACTACTTCAAATTTAAATAATATTGTTATATCTAATGAACCTGAAAATCAACAAAATGCACAGTCCATTAGCAACAATCAGCACCAAATAAATCAACAAGAGAATGTCAACAACGTATAGCCCGTTGTAATTAATTTACAATCCTCTTCTACTGATAATAAATTGCAAGTTATAAAATAGCCTAACAACAATGTTTAAATCAATCAAATGCATGCAAAATATGATTTTTATGAAAGACATTGGTCAAAATCTGAAATGTAATGTGGAAGAATATGAAATGTGCATTTTAGATCAAACCTTTCTAAATAGAGAAGTTTTCATATATTTATATTCAACCTCTTATTTTTTTCTCTATCCTAATCTTTTTTATGCCAATAATTTAATTGTTAATCAATCAACAGTCTTTCTGAACACAAATTTAATTTTAGAAAATAGAGGCGCTGTTATTAATATAATTAATAATGAATTATTGTCTAATCCTCATTTTGGTAGAGATAATTCAATCATAAATATTTTCAATTATCATGGAGATTCTCTTAATTTGGCATTTAATTACCTGTCTGGTTTTGATTTATGTTATTCAGAGGAAAAGAATACTAATGAAATTATTTATGATGATGACTTGGAAACTAAAAATGCTTAGCCTCTTTTCTCTTTAAAATTGGTTTTAACTGACTCCCATTTTCCCAATTCCTTAAGTTAATCTATTTTTGAAGATGAAAAGAATATTAGTTTAAACATTTCAACTAATTCTCAATTATTCAATCATCATAGTGATTTCAGTGGTCATGGACTTATTCCAATCAATGATTCCTACAATGACGAAATGCATTTTTGGGATCATGAACTTAAAATTTTCTCATCTCCGTAAGTGAGTGAAGACAAGAATTTTAATTTCATAATTTATGTTGACACTTGTAGGAAGGAAATTTTTACAAGAAAATATCAGTTGTGTTGTACCATTGTTTGTAACATTAATGTAAATTTGAATTTGCTTCGTCTTCATTTTTCTTGGTTTGAATTTATGTTTCATTCAAATTTTATTTTTGAAATTCTTGAAAATAATACATTGGCACTTTGAACAGTATGACTCTAGACTCTCCTCGAGTGCATTAATGAACATATATGAGAATCTACTCTAGAGCTTTAACAATAAACATCAATTACTTCCTATTTTGGGATTTTATTTGTTTATGTTTGGCTAATTCTTGCATTGTTTTCGAATGAGTTTTTCACAACTTCTCGCACTTGAGAGAGCATCATTAGAGTCTGGCCAGCAAAATAAATTTTCTAGAAATCTTCTGAACTTGTTATTTAATTCTCATTTTCACCTTGATAATTTACCTGGAAAATGTTTGGGATCCTCAATTTTCCAAGAGATTTCTAACCTTTCTTTTGTACATAATATTTCCAGTGTACGACAGGCTATAATATTTAAAGGTTTATCATTCAATTCTAGCATGTTATTTTCTCTTCTTGTGATTTCTTCCAAGCATTGAGAGAAATACATACCAATTTTTATGATCTTGTGAGAATATGGTTGGAAGAAATTCAAGGTAAGAATTTTGTAAATAAGTTTATTTTGTTGAACTTGTTAGATGTACATGGTAGGCTAATTTTTTTCTAATATTCTAACTACAATTTTATTTATGTTTCTAATTTTCAATATGTTTATATGTGCAGAAATAAAACTAAGTCAATTGTTACATTGGAAGCATGATTACATTTAATTTTGGTCTTCTCTTTAGATTAGGATTAAGAATAGATTAGTTTTGATTTAGATTCCTTTCCTATTTGTATTTATTTCAAAATTGCATATTTTTCAATAAGCAAGTAATGAAGCCCAAGCATTTACCTTAATATTCACTTGATTTTTGGTAAAGAGCGGCTCGAAGCATATTTACCATCTAATATTTGTAGATCATATTCATGCATATGGTGCAATTGTTTATATTACTCCATTACATCTAGGCACTTTTTAAATAAAAATTTCTCAAGCATCGCTAAGTGATCTCATTCACCACTCTTGTTCTTCCACCCAATACGAAGTGGTTATAAATCAATAGCTCTTTACTTAGTGATTAGTTTAAATTAAATAAGTAGATGATGTTGGAACATATGCAAATATAATACACAGGAGAATGTCGAGATCTATAAGGTAATCTTACAATTAGACTCTTCCATGTATGCATAGACATGTTCATCTTTATTTGTTATTTATTTCTTTTTTTTCATAGTTTACTTCTTATTTTTCTTTTTCTTCTTTTGCAAGTCTTCATTTAGCTTGATTTGGAGACTTGATTTTTACTAGAAAATTTAATTAGCTTTATAAATAAACAAGAAGCTAGCATATTGTTATAAACATTGTTCAGGGAAGTATTTCTTTTTCATCGAAATGATTAATTTTGTGCTCTACCATTTCCTTTTCTTTCTAGAATTCTGAGATGAGTCATCCTAATTTTTCCTTTCTCGTGGATGAAGTTTAAATGAAACGCTTTACTTTTCTCATTCTAATTTTTCACGGGAATGTAGCTCCCTACATTTCAAATAATTAATTAAATAAGGCCCATAAGCAGAGGAAAATTGCACAAAACATACTTGCAGCAGTTGTAAAAGCACTCCTATCCATGATTTTACCTCTGCTTATTCTGAATCTTACATTTTCTAGGTTGGTTTGAACCTCTGCATTGCACTCGTTCATCTTGCATACACTTTAGTCACATTCCTTTCTTCCTAGATGACTCAAAGCCTCTAATTTGTAAATATTGGAATCTCGAACCTCTACATCTCGATCCTTTTTTAAGAGATTGAAGCTCTGCATTGCACTCATTCACCTTGCATCCACTTTAGTCACATTCCTTTCTTCCGAGATGACTCAAAACCTCTAATTTGTAGATATCGGAATCTCCAACCTCTACTTCTCATTTCATTTGTAAGAGAATAACCTTTCTCATATCTTTCCCTCGAGACTTCGAACTTTCAAACTTATCAAACTCTCGGGTTAGTCTTATATCGAAAGCATTTTAAAATATGCTCCAATATTTCTAGCCCAAGATCCATGTGGCCATTTTTTCAACTATCACGCCCAATTCACACTTTGCAATAAAACGATTAGTAAATAAAATGGCCCTCACTTCATTGTCTTCACTTTGACCTTGAGATATCGGAGTCTCGTAAGTTAATTTAAATTTCAAAATGATTTCTGAGATTTTTGATACTGGATTTATACTCCCTCAATCATATTTATTGATTTCAGACTCCTTTTTTCGAAAACTTATTTTAAGACTTTTGATATTTCTCTTCCAAGATTTCCATTTCCCTCTATATTGAGGTACATAATTTGATATTACAAGGTTTTGAGATATTGAGGCCCCTCAATATCTCAAAACCTTGTAATATCATATTATGTAATCTCATAGGCCTCTGGTCAACTCATTTCATTACTTGACAAATCTGGCTTATTTGTCATAATCACATGGAGTCATCTCTTTGTTTACCTCTCAATATCTTTATGCTTTATTTAATCTTGACTTCTATGTTACCCTGGTTTTCAAGAGCTTGGATGAATTTTTATTATAATTTCATCAAACTTCCAAGCATTTATTCCTTAGGATGACTAAGTGACTTTAGGGATATCCATTTTACATGGTATATGCACATGAATCACTACGGTTGGGTATGTATTCCTTCATCCTAGAGCCATGACTATTCTTTAAGTGCATTTTTATTTAAGGTCAAAATCTTGGAAGCATTGAAATCTCAGGTCATCCCAATCTCTTAACATTTCATAAATAGATTTTTCATCCAAAATCTGAGATCTCGTAATCTACAGAATTCGTTTTCTCACTAACTGCTATCTCAGCTCTTCGAAATATTTGTTCCTCCACAACCTCACAAGTCTCTCGTTCTCGTAATCTCGAAACTATTAATGAAACACATTTTTAAGATCATCAGAGATCTGAGAATTTGAAATTCCACGTCACTCATTTAATTGCTATTGCCCACACACTCTCGCTTTATCGCAAATTCCACTTTTCGATATATGATCTCGAAACATCATAATCTCACAAATGTGATTTAAATCTAATTCTGAAGTCCTTCCGAGAACATGACCTCCAAGTGACATCATTTCAACCTTTTTCATATCCATGGGATTTCGGTTTTATTCCAGATGCCTGCATGCTTGGATGATGTGAATGTTCATATTTTTTTCGATTCATATTGTTTGTCAATTTTAACTGCGTAATTGTCATTTCAAAACATTCCTATGTTAGCTCAACAAATTGGTAAGCAAACAAGAGATATATAGAGGTAATGGGTCATGGGTCAATTTTGATTTTCGATTCTAGTTTATTGATATATCACTCCACTTCAACCATATGCATCAATTCGAGTCATATTCATATATATATACTCACAAACCATGGTTACATTATTTGGGACTTTGACTTCATTTCTTGAGATTGCATAAATATTTTGGGGCTAATATAAAATCAAAAGTGAAAAAAATGAAAATAATGTCCGCTGGAATTCATAATGAAGCGCATCTTCTTTCTAATTTCTGATGAATTTTATTTGCTTCTAATTCCTTGAACATGAGACATCATTTTTTCTATCTTTATTGCTCACTTTAGTTTAGATTTAATAAGTTATGATTTTGAACCAATGAAAACTTCATATAGTACAACTTCTTCGTTCTTTTAATTCCAATTAAAAAATGAGGTTATCTTTTGTTAGAGAAAGTTGACATCTTTCAGGTAAAATTAACGAAATTATTCAAATGGTAAGTCTCATATACCTATTTTCATCCTTATCCATTTCTTTGCATTTTTTTTAATTTATATTAGTTTTTTTGATCTTAAACTCTGTTTTTCAACTCTTCAAGAATTGTTTCACACCCCTACCGACTCAGATTTGGAACTCATACTTCTTATTTTACTTGCTTTCAAGTTTTGGAAGAGAAATAATTATGTTCATCAAGTTAGCTAAATTGGGGAGTCCCTGAACCTTCAATTTATTTTATTAGAAAATTGCTAAGATGTTCTCATGCAGGGTTTGTTTTGAAACAAAAATTTCAAAGGGAAGAAACTTCTCATATGGCTTCATTTTACCTCGTGATTGTTATTCACTTTATGGTTTGAAAGCCTAATTTCTTATAACTCTGCAAGATATGATTTATTAAAATCTAACCATAAGACAAACACACATGCTTGTCTTATTTTACTTTTTTTTTGAGACATTTTTATACTTAGTATTATTGGGGTTGTTGTCTTTTTAATTTGGGCTTTTGCTTTCATTTTTCCTTTCCCATTTGAATTTTTTGGAGTATGTTGATTTCTTCTTTTGCTTTATTTTGGATTTATTTTTTTTTTCCTTTTTGTAATTGGTTATTGATTGATTTTGCTGATATTACCAAGATTTATGTAAAAGGGATTTCCTTAACCAATATTAGTTGGCAAACATGGGAAATTTTTACTCTATCTATTTCAATAGGTTTCATTTACCTTTAAGGTATATATTTATGGAATCCTAAAGCCTACTTGCCTGAAATATTTTCCATGGAGGAACATGCATCATTTCCAAGTAATGTAGTTCATCTTTTCAAGGAAAGAACTAACCTTGAGTTTAATTTAATGGATCTGTCCAATCCCTCCACTTTACAAAAGCCTCTGAATGAATAGTTGCAGGGAAAGGATATGGGTTCAACATTAGGAAGTATTATGTCTATTTGCTTAAGTTTCTATTACCATCCCACCCCTTTCACCCAGCTACATCATAAACATAGCTCGCAAATATGCTTTGTAACAACCCCGAAATTAAAACATGCAACTAATTAGATTAATCATGCAATTTACAATCAACACCCAATTTATCAACTCTTAGTTTGTAGGTTTCTTTGGAGTGGTTTTTGAGAACTTGAATTCGGATAATCCACAGTGTTTTTCATTGTTTTTGTCGACGTTTCGAGCCTATACCAAGACTCATCATCAGGACTTGATATACAGAGAGGAAAAAAGCAAGAGATAAATAGGGTTAAGGAGGGTTGTTGAGTATAAGCCGACCCTTTTTTATATTTTATATAATTGCTCCTATTTTCTTATTTAATAATATCCTCAGATTATTTGTTTGAATGTTTACATGGTGAGTAATGTTATTATATTAATTTATTATTGATGTTGTTAATATTTATTT
>APFE030635676.1:0-46553 GCA_000404065.3 Pinus taeda
ATGTTCACATGCTTGGACTTGTACTTGTGTTCGGGTCGAGATGGAGCGCAAGACCCTGGATTGTGTCTGTTGTAATCCAGGCGTGATTTTGATACATGACTCTTTCACTGGATGGCTGCGACCATCTGGAGTCTATTCATCGATCCCAACTAGATGGCTGCATCCATACTACGGATCTTGATTATTGTGTACTCTGTCAATGGATGGCTGCGTCCATACCGCATACATCATGTATTTGGACTATCATACTGTATCTCTCCATGCAGATTCTCGGCGGCAGTTGGATATGATCTTGTAAAGCACTTCACCTCTCTCTCTTTCTCGAGGCTCATGCTTTAGGGGGCATCTATTACGCAGTAATTTGTCACCGTTGGTCACCGTCCTTGTTACCCCCCCGCTGTCACACATTGGAGGACACATTTACGGACCTGTGACCAGTGACACAACTTGAAAACACTTGCATTGAGGTCTCCTGAGTATGAATTTCAATATCCCTGAAGACACCCTTTGAAGAATAACCTTGGAAAATGCCCTTTTTTCATTAGCGCGGGTCAACAGTGTCTAACTCGCGCCCATGGCTCAGTTCCTACAAAGAGGGCACGCCCATAGATGCTCTTTCATAGAGCACGACCCGCGCCACACAATTTGGGCATGTTTTTTGGCCAGCGCGCACTGGAATGTTTTTTCCTCCATAACTCACCCAGTTCTCTGAGGAAAAATCCCATAAAAGCAGTCAGGTGTCGTCTTTTCTATCCAAGACAACCCAGCCCAATGGTTATTTTGGGACAATGCCAAAATCTCAGAAGGTGTCCACATACAACACATATCTCTTCTCCTCCATCTACAAATGCCTGTCTCCCCACATTGAATAGGCTAGTTGGCTAGTTGGCTAGTTGGCGAGTTAACGAGTTAGTGAGAGTGATAGTATGAGCTAGAGAATTTTTATGATAGTAAGAGCTGAAAGAGAGGTTATGCTGCCGAATTGTTGAGAGAGAAAGTGACTTTGCAAGACATGTTAGACTGCTGACCCAGTTGGAGGAGATTTGCAGCGTCAAGCCTTAAGTGGTTGTAATTCTTCTCTCTTTTCTATTGAATGATAAGCGACTGTTATTATGGTTCCATTCACATGTTCTACTGGTGATATTTGAATTATATCCTGCTTGACTGATATATAATTGTATGATATTGGATTTTACGCTTGTTTTGGGCTGTTCTTCATTTGTGCAGGTGTCCATGCGTGGAGCGCAAGGATAGTGACCGGCCATAGCTAGAGGACAGGAGCGACACTTCTCCCACAGAAAACAGAGTTGGATCCCAGGTTGGTCTCTCCGATCGACTTCTAAATTGTACAATTAGGAACTTGCATGCAGCGTGTATGATTGTTGCTAGACCCCTGTGGGGCTAGTGGGATCGCCTCTGTCCGCAGAGGGGATTTACCTCCGCAACAGCAACCATCAAGCTTCCTCCCTCACCTACTAAAACCCCATAGTGTGCAGAGACCCCAATCAACACTGCTCTCGATAAATGCATAGAGCAGTAAGGTAGCCAACACTGCTCTCTAGAAATGCGTAGTGTAGTCCAACTGCACTCCATTCAGAAACTGCACAAAGGTGTCCTCCCAGGGTCCCCATCTCGCAACAGTTTCCTGTGCCTCAAAATTGTACAGTGTTGTCCAAGTTGTCCTGTTG
Organism: Pinus taeda; assembly: GCA_000404065.3. Taxonomy (NCBI): domain Eukaryota; kingdom Viridiplantae; phylum Streptophyta; class Pinopsida; order Pinales; family Pinaceae; genus Pinus; species Pinus taeda. The sequence continues at coordinate 1,689 of APFE030635676.1, forward strand.
GTATTTCATGTAGAAACTGTGGAAATGCGCCTCCTAGGGCCTCATCTGAGCAATAGTCACTTCTTGCTGAAACCGTGTTGATCCATCATCTAGTGAAATCATAAAATGGTAACATGTTGATATCACTCCCAATGAGTTTAGGAGGAGGACCAAGAGACTGAGTAATATAAGATGATCAGGATCACATGAAAATTTCATCAGATGCATGATCATCTCGAGTGTAGTTATGGTAAGTAAAGAACATGTTTCGAAGTGTACCTCTTAGTTGAGTTTGTAGGGCTGCTTGTCATTTTCATATCATCTTGTCCTTAGTATCAAGCTTGTGCACAAACAAAAAAAGGTCATTTCATGTGTTTCCTCTATATGCCTTTCTTTTTTTTCACTTGTTTGACCAACTGTCATCTTCAACATCTTGATTGTTATGTCATGCTTGCAACCTTATTCTAGTGATGTTCAAGGCTTGTGTTTGAGTTCTGTTCACTATGTAAACATCTATCACACTCACACACAATGTTGTAAGAAGTGTCATCACGACCGTCCAAAGGTCTATTCAAGATGTTGCACTTGTCACTCTCACCATTAGACAGTCCTGTAGTCAGTCACACTGAGCATATGTTGTCTTTTTGGTTCGAGATGTCGTGTTTTCAAGTCATGTTGAGTGTGTGTTCCCAAGGTCATGTATACACGAGTTCACTTACTCACACACTTAACCATTTTTCCAAAGATATACCGATCTAACCACCCTCCATCAGCTAAACCTCTGTTGAGCAACTCTAAGTAGCCTCAACCCTCAGTGACCATGTAATACTGCACAAAATTGCACAAAGCTTGAGGCTACCTCCTAGGTAGTCTGTACTGCACAATCCTAGAATTGACCTGGTTGATTGTCACCCAGAACAACACAGAAGTTCCTCAAGAATCCATCTCAATGTGCACTACTCACAAGCAAATCCATCAAGCCTCCCACTGGTCAAAAGGAGAGTCTGACTAGGCAGTGACCCTAGGCTTCACTCCTCCAAAAAATTGCACAGAAGATGTTAGTATGCCTCCCTTCATTGACTGAGGAAATTGTGCAAACAAGAGGGACAAACAACCACTACTTTTCACTGCATTGTCTCTAGAAATTGCACACTTTTGTCAGTCAGTTTCTCTGCCAGCTAGCCTACTTCTCCTCTTGAATATTTCTCAGTTTTCCTAGATATTCCACCAGGTGCCCAACATCCCACTCAAGCCAGAAACTACGCAGACATGTCTTGCATGACTGCCTCCTAGTCCTTCACAGTTTTGGCCAGCAAGCTCTCGCAATCCACTCCCACCCTCCCGTGAAAATATATGCAGTTTTCATTGCCAATGTCCTCTATTGCCCACACTACCTTCCTGGGAAAAATTGCGCAGTTATGCCTCCCTGCTGAGCTAGATCCTATAGAATGTCACTGCTCATCCCAACCTCCCAGTGACCTTTATAGATTTTTTTCTTGATAATGCCCAGGAGCCTCGTATCCCGGCTTAACATGTGCTATGCATTGCTTCAAAGCCTTGTCCTCTCTCCTGGTCACCTGCACCTAGAAATAAAAGAGAATGCATAATGGTAGACTAAAGGATTTCTGGATTTGATGTCGCCTCATCATGACTGATTTCTGAAACAAGTACATGGATGGGACATGGTGTGACAACGAATGAGATGAAAAAGGAGCGCATGCTAGAAGAATTTCTCACGGTTGGACGAACACATGGAGCATACCAAGTTGCAAGCGAAGGAGACACATGTGTATGCATGAACCATCAAGCGAACACAAAGACCATTGAAGACTCCACGCACTTTTCCATGTGGAGGTGAAGCTATGGTACACCATGAGCACACTGATCACTTAGTAGCACAAAAACTTGACATGAATAGCATAACTAGCATGTGCATACCAGCAATTTCATGTCGAGTTGTGTCATGAGTGGCCTTGACCGCACCACCCCTTTGGGTCATAACTGTGTAATCAATGTAACATAGCATGGAATTCCAAGAGACCCACAGATGAAGTCAAGATTCTTGTAGGTCAAATAGTCATGTCAGTCAAACAGTCATGTGGGAAGTTGAATAGTCACAAGGGTCAGTTTTACCCTTGGATATATATACCTCTCATTTATACATGGAAAGGACTTTTCACCTTCACTCCTCCCACATAGCCTTGAGAGCCTATAATATTTTTTTTGAGGACTAAGAAGTGGCTCCAACACCCTGCTATCAAGGTTAGTGATGTAATGGTGTATGGGTGTGTCTTGGAACTTCCACTTAATTCAGAATCTTGTTAACAAGCCAACACGTTTTCACACATGTATTTTATTCATTTGTAAGACTATTCATTGGATGCCTGTAATGCATGTTGATTTAACCTGTATTAATAAAGTTGAAATATTTTAGTTGTTTTAGTACATATGTTGTTGGAAATGTGTTGTATAAATTGTTAACATTGTCTCGCCCATGTGGACTATTCTGTCGAACACTCGACATAATTATTCTCGTAAACTTGTTATAACAACCGTTGCACTCGTGTAGACTATTCTAGAGGGTGTTGTATGTGCTAATTTTTCATGTTGTGTTTGTGACTGTCGCATCCATGTCGACTACTCTGCCAGAAGTTGTGCATGTCATGCTATGTTGTGTGTCTCTAACAAAGTTGGGACTGTTCCCTTTCGACTTGAGACTCACTCTCACCCTCTACCTTTGCAGTGAAAGAGCCTTGACACAAGCGACACTAAGCACTCACCAAGAATACAAACCTCACTATTTGAAGACTAAGTAAACCACTCTCATGTGCTGACAAGCAAGAACTAAGGCATATCTTTAAGATAATGGAAATCGAGTCGTCGTACCAGATGGGATTCCTACACCAAACAGTGTGAGGTCTAGTTGGGACTTCATATCGGGGAGATCCCATGAATGTTGGCAGGTCCAACACCATCAACATTTCTTGTGCTGGAAGGAGGGCCAGATGACAAGCTGAGTCCTCACAATATATTTTGAATCTCCATGTACTTATCATGACTAAACACACAACTTCTCTATCAGAGTGTATGTCTTATGGAAACAACTTTGAAATCTCGGAAGAGCTCTAGATTAATTTGCCACGTAAAACATACGATGGTGGAGGGTAAGTAGCCTTGGTTAGACATGTGGTTGGTGTTTTAGGCTCATTTGAAAGGCATGGAATATTTGAAGATTACATGACCTATGCAATGTTCGCACACACGCTTCAAGGGAACCCACTACATTGGTGTGCCACACTACCCGAAAAATCTATCCAATCTCTCCCTCATCTAGTAGTAGAGATAGACCATGATTTCAATCATTTTGACCGTAAAGCATTCAATAAAGAAATTATAAAATTATGGAAAGAACCTCATGAACCCATTGAGAAATGTCACACACGCTTTTGTAATCTTGCATACTAATTTCCTAAAGATGAAATTGATTGGGAATTTCTTGATGGAACATTTAAGTATTTTCTTTACATATCCAAAAATCCACAATTCTTAGAATCATTCAAATCCCTCCCAGCATACCTTGGTGTTAGATTTTCCAAATCTAAGTCAATTATGGTAGCTATCACAAGTGACTACCCATCTTCTTTGTCATAAAAAAACTCTAGCTCTGTAGTGCGAGGTGGGAGAAGGTGCACACACATATGTTGAACTGTCACATCCTCCTACCCCACATGCTCTTAATATCTTCACAGGTTTGGCTTGCAAGTCTGCTGGTTTTCATATGGATTTTTTACCCCAACCTTCGTCCCTGCATTCTGCTAATCCTACGGGTTGTATTGTCTTGTGTTATTCAGTTCCGGTCTCCACAATTGTTGTGAAGGAGGATCAATTTGTTGACAGAGTTGGTGTTGTGCAGCAAACATGCGCTATCATTCATGATGAGTGTGTGCATGAATCTAAAGAAGAACACATGGTAAAGGATGACTCCCTTCCATCCACATCTCATCTGCTTTATCCTAGAATCCCTTGTGATTCTGCCACTTTTGATTTCCCTTATGAAAACTCATCTTCATGTGAAAATCTGTCCCATCTGTCATCAGTCGTTTTTGAAAAAAAAGAGGGTGAACTTCCTTATTTCTCATCAACCCCTCTGCATGATTCATCAAATCATGAGGATGTCGATGAACATCCCAAATTTTATGATCGTGGTTGTTGTGATATTTGTACTTCTTCATTTGATCACGATGTTAATTCACTCATTATTAATATTCCTAAGCCATTGGTCTCCGACGATCTATCTATTGATGAAGTGGAAACACCGCAGGTTGTTGAGGCACTTCAGACCGAATTGATGTTTATGTTAGGCCCTTGTTGTCCTGAGGTTAGTTCCACTTCAAACCAAAAAAAAAATTAAACACCCAAGGCTCCTCATCACCCTTTGCTTCACATTGAAGATCAACCCAACACACATAATTTTCTTCCTCCACTCGAATCACATGATCCCATCACTCATGCCTTGGAGGAATCATACACAACAAGCACACTTGCAAGGATTAAGTTGTCTCTATTTCTCATGTTTTCTTCTCTTTCATAGTTGAGAGAGTGTGCATGCTTATCATCTACACATAGTGTGTCACAACACCATGCTGAGTCTGCAGAATGTATGTCTTGTGAATTCACTCGTTTATTTTCTGTGGATGTTTTAGAACTTAGAGCATGTTGGCATTCGCTAATCAATCTTTCTATTTCACAATTTTACCTGCGTATTTTTCATGCCTTCGATAGCATGGGCCAGCCAATGTGCCTGTGGCTACATTGGAAATATCACTTCACGTGAGTAGGCCCATGTATTGTTTAGTGTAGGAGTAGGAGTAGTATTTGATTCTTGCTTTGCTTTGCTTTCTAGTTTACATGTTTTCTTTGCTTGCTTACTTGGTTTTGTTTTCTTGCTTTGCTTACTTGTTTTTTTCTTTCACTTTACTTCTGCCTTTTCCTTTTTCTTTGTTTGCTTACTTGCACCTATAGGTTAGCCTCTCATGAAACTATGTTTGGCTCTCGAGACAAGTCAGGAAAATATAAGAGGACTTGTACAGCTATTGAAACTTCGTTATCTATTGTCCTCTCTCTTTATCAAGAGCTTGTTGTATTCAGTCGATGATTCCTTGATGGAAAATGCGTTCTGTTCAAAGTGAGTCTTGGCGAAAACACAACGCTTGCACTGTTGACTAAGATTGCCTACTCTAATCGATTCTTTAGGGTTAACCGTTTTCAGCTTGGTAAAGTATATTAAGGTGAGGGGGAAAACCTTAACAAGTATTTCAAAGGTATACATAACACACTTCTCTGAAGGAACAACCTCTTTTTCTCTTAATAAGTGGGGATCCCTCTTCCTCCTATGAAATAAATAAGTTCCTATGAACAGTTCTTTGGAAAAATGAAAAATGAATAAGGCGAAAGAAGAGAAAGGATTTCTATGTGGATAGGTGATGTAAGTAACTCCGTCAAGGTACTAACCAGGCTTGTTGGTAGCAAAGAGATGCTTGTGTTCCTGTGTGACTCTACCAGGTTAGTTTCTAGGCTTGCTGGTAGTGGAGAAACACCTAAGATGAAACTTAAAATTTGACAGTTATATTTCTTATGCATCAGTATATCCCTCATCCCAAATTGAAATAAGTAAGTTGAATTGGCTTGGAATGTGTGCTAATTGTTCAAGAGAATGGTAGGGACTACATCTTTCACACAAGCTAGTGTGGAATCCATCACCATCAAAGAATCGAATAATACTTCTAGGAGGGTTAGAATCACTTTTCAAGAAACAAAGTCCATAGAGAGAGCTGGAGTTCTACGAGTGTTCTGCCAATATTGTAGCGACTACAACATCCCTCCAAAATTTTGGCTTGGATGAAAATTTTGGAGCCTACCTTGCATCCTGCAATTAAATTTCCTTGGTAAATTGTTAGTAAGTTGATGATCTCAAGCCTCCCCTCCTTGATCTTAAGAGTTGTGCGTGTTCTCATCTTTATGTAACATGTGTCATATTTCGGCATAGGGGTTGTCATTTTTCATGAAAATGGAATGTTTTTGTGCTTCAAGGGAATTGTGTGCACATGAGTGGTTGCCATCACATTGACCATGTTTTACACTCACTTCATGCACTCTTTTCACGAAGGTTATTGCATCAAGAAAATTATGTCTTATGCATTCTGGATGGTCTATGTTGTGTCACTAAGTGTCCTTGTGCAATCACAGTCGAGTCTTATCACTGTTTACATCTGTGTCATTGATATCACACTTAGCCATTTCCCAAGAAACCTAGCCTCGTTAAGCTTCCTAGAATTTTTCACCTTTATTCTGCAACGATCAAGCTTCCTTCCTTTCCTGTTGAAACCTCATAGCCCACAAAGACCCAACTAGGAATGCTCTCCAGAAATGCACAAAGAAGTCAGGAAACCAAGACTACTCTCCAGAAATATGTAGAGTAGTCTAGCTGCCCTCCATTCAGAAACTACACAGAGGTGTCCTCCCAGGGCCCCCATCTTGCAGCAATGTCTTGTGCCTCAAAACTATGTAGTATTTTCCAAGTTTTCATGTTGGTATTGCATGTATAAATTGTGCATATGGGCCTCCCAAGGCCTCAGCCCGACAACAGTCACTTCCCGCTGAAACCACACTAATCCATCACCTAGTGAAAATAGGAAAAAGTGACATGCTAAGTTCACTCCGAAGGAGTGGAGGAGAACGACCAAGAGATCAAGTAATGGGAAAATATCAGGACCACATGCAAACTTCGTCGGATGCATGATCATCTCGAGGGTAAGTATGGTAAGTAAAGAAAACCTTTTGAAGTGCACCTCTTAGTTGAGTTTGCAAGAGTGCTTGTCATTGTCATATCATCTTGTCCTCAGTAACATGCATGTGTGCAAACAAAAAAGGTCACCTCATGTGTTTCCTCTAGATGTTTTTCCTTATTTTCACTTGTTTGACCAATTTTAATCTTCAGCATGTTGATTGCTATGCCGTGCTTGCAACCTTGTTCTGGTGATGTTGAAGGTTGTGTTTGAGTTGTGCCCACTATGTAAATATCTATCGCACTCACACACGATGTTTTAAGCACTATCACAGAAGTACCGTCTCAATCGTCCAAAGGTCTGTCCGAGGTGTCGTACTTGTCTCTCTTGTTAGAGTCAGTATTTGCATACTACCATCAATGATCACACATCCTCTGTTCATATCATTTTAAGGGTCCCACTCAGAAATTTTTCTCATTCCACTAGGTCATGCAAAAAATTAGTCATTGGTGGCAGTCCTAGTTCAAAAACATCACTCTTCCATAAATGTGATTACTTGTTGGCATAGTTTCATATCTTGTTGATTGTACATCATTCATAAAATTATTTTTATCATTCCATTTGTATCATTCATGACAATAATTTTCATCATAGTCAAAACCATTCAAAGTCTCCATTAGGTCTTAGGGTTTCCAAGGTCCATTAAAACACCATCTCCTACATAAAAGACCAGCAAGTGAGGGAGTAAGAATAAATAAGATTTCATCAACAAAATAGTTTGTAATTTGAATATTCAAGCAAATATGTAATTTAATGGATTTAATATGTAATGATTTTCATGGTTCCAAGTGTTGTAAGTTCAAATTTCCATCATCCAAAAGGAATAGTTTCAAATTCATTATGTTTCCAAATCCACCAAGAAGATCAAATCAGAAGATCAAGTCCAAAGGTAAATTGTAAAAAAAAAGTCAAGTTTGAGAAAGAAAAAGTGGGTCCCAAGACTAATTTTGAAAATCTAAATAAGGTATAAAGGCCATCAAAGACCAAGGGAAGGCTCATTTTCACTCTTATCCATTGATATCTCACTCACCTACATTCCATCTACCTCGCTTGACCTTTTCCCATGCCCATTCCTCTGATTTCCCTCTCCTAGGGTTTTGAGGGTATTTTTTCTTGGTTTCATGACCTCCATGGTTAAATAATAAACAAAACTTGTATCCCGATGCTCTTAAACCTTCCCCTATCCTTAATATACCTTCCTAAACACTTCCCAATACTCATATCCCTCAAAATCATCATTTTTCTACAAAACATAGCCTATTGATATGTTTTTGACACTTTTTCTAGTCTAGGCCTATGTTTTGCCCTTTTGGACCACTTCCCCTCACTCAATCCTTGAAATTCCAGTTTCCGCTACTTCCTAACATCCATCTCTACCTCCCAAAATTTTTCTAAGAATTTAGAAGCCCCCTATCCCTTTTATGTCCCTTCATTCCTATAAATTTCCTAAATCCCCTATTTGCCTACACTAAACCCTAATTTCCTCTCCCACTGAGCTAGGGTTGGACATGGAATTAGAGAAATATGAGTAGAGGAGGAATAAGGGAGGTCATTTCTACAAGTATGAGTCCATTCCAAACTCATAGACATCATGTCTCCACCATTTTTCAAGAAGTCATTCCAAGGGACAAATCATTTGCCACACATAGGTCCGTTTTTCTTCAAACTACGTTTCAGACCAAACAAGGATAAATTTGGAAAACGTGAGAAATTTTGTTGTCTATCATAGGCCAAGGACAAAAAACCTCCTTCACATTTTACACAGGTGTCATATTTTTAGAGAAATGTCAAAAATACAGTTGCTATAAGAGAGTTGCTGCACTTCTGGAGCGACTTTGGAAAAATCACTTTTTATTCTAGTTAGAGTTTCCAAATGAATTACTTGATGAGTAAAATGTTAACTAGACAAAGGGATCTTTCCAATTATCTATCATGCACTCAATTTGTATTTGAGTAACACCTCCAAAAGTTTGCTACAAATGAACACTTCATTTTTTCACCCAGGTCGCTGTGCATTTACCAGTCTTTGGAGATTGGCAGTTTGATAGGGAAAATGACCTTAAAATTGAAAACTAAAAGTATATATGGAATATAGACTAGAAGGAGAAAATTTGGACACTGGAAAGACCTCAAAAAGTAGCCCTGAAGAGGTCATTGCGCATTTGACACTGTGAGGGTGCTCTTGACAACAAAATGGTCAAACACGCAACACGTTGGACACTGCACTTTTGTTTGGAGAATCCAATGAGAAATGGTCAACATTTTTGGATTCATAATGATGATTACATGCACCTTGTACTTTTTCTAAGAATTTGGAGAAAAACTGGTCAGCCAAAAGTGTCAAAAACTACCAAACAATCACCTTTCTACCTCTTTTCTGCCCTGGTAGCTGCGCGTTTGAGAAGTCTTGTGAGATTACAATTTTGGAGGTGTAAATGAATCCCATTTTGAAGAAAAAGGGAATTTTTGAAAGCTATATAGGATAAGATTTCCAATGAGCTATCCTGGGCTAGATTTGGACATCGGGAAGGCAGTCAAAGGCCAGATTGAAGAGGATGCTACGTGTTTGACTAGGGTTGCTGCGCGTTTGACAGTTTTCCACAATTTTCACTGTTTCATTCCAAGTTGAATTTTATCTATGGGAAATTCAATTTTTACCTATTTAATTGATCTATGTGATTCAATTATCATGTTTTTACCTTTACCTAAGGTAGATACATTAGTTACATGGCCTATGCGTCATGTAATGAATCAGTTTGCTAGAGTGAGGGATGAGTCGCTTTGACCACCCTACACTCTTGTTATAGGAAAAAATGACCTCCTCATCAACGCAGAGGTGAACGACAAGATGACTGAAGCAAAGACCACAATTGTAGGCCTTGACTCTACACTAATGCTCCCTGCACAATGTCAACCTACTTTATAAAGCTTGTTACCAAGCATAGAGGAGTGTTAGTCACCCTACTAACTCATGTTGTTAGACCAGGGGGAGCGTTATTGAACCTAAGGAAAGTTTAGAGGGTCAAGCCAACAAATATTCTCGTAAATATCTAGATATTATTCCCTAAATTTGCTCAAGAAAAGAAAGGAAACTCCAAAAATCAAGATATTTGGAGAAATTCCAATCTAAGAATGAAGGCAAATGGGAAAAAGCTTGAAAATAGGGTAGGTTCATGGCTTTTGCCCTGATGAACTCTAGGAGGAGCTTAGAAACCCTAATTCAATTGCTACATAAGCAGAGAGAGGGCCATTGTAAAAGGGTCAAAGAATTTGGAAGGATAACACATAGAGCTGTTGTGAACTGTCATATTCTTGAACAAGCGATCTGAAAGAGGGAGAGAGAGAGGAAGAAGGGGAAAAGGAATACTAATACAATGAATGATTGTAGTCACTCTTCCACTATAAATGTAGAACTGCAGTTGTGTTCCCTACTCCATAGTGTCGGTAATGTTGTTCATTTATTTGTTCATTCTGATGGTTGTCGAGATGAGTAGTTAAGTTATACACTAATATATGTATATTTTGCATTCTTACATTAGTTTTCAAGAGCGTATGTTGTGATTGGTTTGCCTTGTCCTTTGTGCAGGAATTGTCTTGGAGCTGGCCTTGAAGGAGTTCTTGCCGCATAAAGATCTTGAAACAAATCTAGAAGGAGCTAAAGGTGATCCTCTCTCCATACCTTGTCAATTTATGTTTGATAGATGAACATGTGTGTAACTTGGTAGCTTTTGCAGATAATCTTACAGTTTGTCGAAGGTCCCAAGAAGGCCTTTGAGGGTAGTTTTCATGCCGTGCCTTTTACCCCATAGCAAAATTGGCAACTCCGCTGGGGACTATACATCTAGTTCCCAGTCAACCTGGACTCCTCTCAATTCTTCTCTTTCTTCTAAGAGCTTCCTACTTCTTCAAATCCTTTTTTGATCCACCAACTATCTTGTTACATCCTACTAGTTTGCATTCTCCTCAGAAACTAATCCTAAAGGCCCTTTGCTTGGGCTATTTCCCTCACTAACGCAGGATTCCAGGCTAAACAGAGCTTTATAAAGCACTGTGCCTATGTACAGGGAGCGTTAGTGGCCCAACTAACTCTCTGTTTATGCTGAAACAGAGAGTTAGTCTCCCATTTCCATGTTTTCCAGAAGATTTTGTGGACCAAAAGGGGGGGAACTTGTCTCAGGGGCTAAAGTAAGATCTGCAACAGTATTATGTTAACAAATTTGGTGTCTTGAAAAATTATTTTTAAGAAAAATTATTTTTAAGAAAATATTTTAGTTTTTGTATTGATCCTTATGTCAAAATAGTTGTAATCTACTTCATTTTGGTTTTCAATAGTTGTTAGGAAATATTGGGAAAAGAATCTTTTGGTTATGCAAGTGTTGAATGGCTTCAGATGCACAGACAAATCCATGAATATGTGAAAAGATGAATGTGTAGAATAAGACTTGTTTGCATAAGAAATTGAAAAAAAAATTCAGAGCATTGTTCTGCATGAATTGAGTTGAGAGTCTCACCATATTCATATGTCAACACCCCTACCGAAGACAAATAATCAAGTACACTAAAATTTACATTAAAATGAATCAGTTACTCTTTTGAGCAAACCAACATTAGCTAGATTAGGACCATGGGATAAGCATGTGAGTGAACTACCCAAGGTTGAAAACCAAAACTAGTGCTATTAACAAGTGAAAATTTTTTCTGCACTCATATTACCAGGACCACTCCACTAACAATGGAGCAAAATACGAGACAACATCGGACTGAAATTAAAGCTAGCCCGCCTTCTCTTACAAATCCTTTGGGCATTCTGTGTATTGGGGGTCCCTTTGGGGATTTCAGAACTGAGTCAGCGACTCAGGTTTCCCACCCACACAACATGATGTCTACGACTATGTACCCCCTGGTAATGTCTATGATTTGAGGTATCTCTAGTGGCCAAAAATTCTCGGTACATACACAAGGTGACTGGGACGGGCTATCCTGGTACCCAAAACTGATGGATCTACTTTATCTTCAATTTTTGGGAGGGTGCTCACCTTCACGAGAGTACTTGGCCCCTCAATCTGAGGTTCGAGCGAAGCTCAAAAGTAATCGTAACCATGCATTTTTCCATCCTTCTCTCTTATTCATCGAGAGACTCGGTTTCATCTCCAGTAATCAGTGCTTATCAGATGAGGTAATTTCCCTCTATTTCCTCATTGATATATTTAGTGTATTTTTTATTTTTAGGTACCTGAGTGCTATCATTTTCGATACTTTAAAGAATATCACATTAAAATTTATTTGATAAAACTTAACGGTCATCATGGCTACAACCGGCCCTTGTCATCACTCTAGATGATTGTTAGGACTTCCTCCTCTCATTTTGGAAGATCCACCGAGTTCCACTGACTCGAATTCCTCATCTTCGAGGAATCAGTCTACTAAATCTCACATGGGATCTGTGAGGACAACTGCCGATTCTATTTTGCCAGATGATTTCTTCACGAAAGGATTCCTTCCGCATTATAATACTCCACTTACAAATCCGTCGGATTCTATCATGGTTCCTGTGGTACCTGCACTTCCTTCTTCAGTAGGTGGAACTTTCCCATCTATCCAGTCGACGACCCAAGGGTTGTGGAATTTTAAAGACACTGTTGGTCCTCTACCACTTCCCCAGTCGACAGTCATCACAACATTGGTAATGCGGAATCCTGCTATCCTGTTTGTCCCAGGTACGGCAACTCACATAACACCCTCTATAAGTGGAACTCAGCAGATGCCAAGTTCCACTCCTATGGTGCCACAATACATACCTTCAACTACAGCCACATATAGTGCTCCATATAACACTCAATGCTGCAGTATGGGTGCGGTTCCAATTTACCAACAATAAGGTCGGTCACCAATGTATAGTTTCAACCCCCAGATTTAGATATCTGGGGGGGTTACCAATATGCACATGCTGGTGGGGAATGTCACAATTCCCCCTCCGTTCTTAGGCATGCATGGGTAGTCGTTGATTGACATGAGTGTTCCCTCTGTCAATCAAAGCCATATGGTTAGTTCTGTGTCGGTTGGGAATCCACAAGGGATTCCCAACCAATCCATGGGGACACCCTACTCACAGACTCAAATGAGTCAAGGGGTAATGCTTATAGTGGGGGCAATTTCATACTCCAGTATCAAAATCCTCATGGAAATCCACTCTACAACACTGTACCACAAAGAAACTACTACACCATGCAACCCATGTACACTATGGGGAACCAAATGATGGGAGGAGCACAAAGTTCCTTAGGTCATCCATCATCACCATGGTCCGAGTCGGGGACACCCAACAATCTACCTTTTTTGGAAATGTTGGATATTCCCGACTTATACAAGTTGACAAACAACCCCAACTACCACAACTTACAATGGCCACCAATCCCGCATAAAATACCTAGGGACATTCCAAAGTTCGACGGAAACAAGGGGAGGATCCGGGCACCCATATCACCACCTACCATCTCTGGTGTGTTTCTAACTCTATGGTGTATGACAGTGTACGATTACGTATTTTTCCTTGCACCCTCACTGGAAATGCAGCAAAGTGGTATATTGAGTTACCACGCACGTCAATAAATACCTTCGACACTTTAGCGATGGAATTCCTAAGGCACTTCCAGTTACCCATCCGCTATGAGACTGGGATAGAGCTCCTCACTTCATTTTTCCAGGATACCACCACCCACATCTCCGAAAATATACATGAATGGAGACGTAGGCAGAGGTTAGTTAAAGCTCCCCTCCCAGACTTTCTCTTAATGGACTGGTTCTGCAAGTCGTTACTTCCACAAATCACTAGAGATGCCGCTCTAGGTGGTGTGGTCATAGAATACCAATCCATACATCGTGCCCAACACTTATATTTGATATATTCACAGTCTGGAACTCTTTATGACATAATCCCCAATGCCCCTGGCAACCCCAATGCTTCCACTACCACCAAAACGACTGCTCTTCCTACCACTGCGATAAACTCTGTGCAGTCTACACAAAATCCTAGTAGTAAGAAAATGAAGAATGAGAAAAAGACCGCTCCTTCTGAGGAGCAGTCAATAAAGCAGCCCAACCCAAAACAAAAGGTCAGTGCGCCTACTATTGATGAAAAGGATACACTTGCCACATTTCCTTGCAAACTCTGCGTTGAAGACAGTGTAACCTGGCATTATCCACATCTTCAAGAATGCACAAAGTACTTTGCCAAAAGGGATACTGGTAAGGCCCCCACTGTCCTTAGGAATCCTTTTCCCACTCAGCAGTAGCAAAATCTTATTGCAAACCAACAACAACCCATGCCAGGGGGCAACGATGGTTCGCAACATCCTTCAGTTGGTGAAGGATCTTCTACCATTTTCACATTTGAAACAGTGGAACTCAACATAAGAGCCAAATCTTATCGATCTCTTATCACTCATGTAGCAGAATCATCCTCAGGTCGAAACGCATCACTGCCCAATGATCTGTATATCGAAAGGCTAGTTGAGGACTTTGTAATTCTACCCCCCAAGGGGGCACTTTGATACATAATGCACAATACATCTACACATGCCGCCCAACACTACAACATCATAGAGGATTGGCACAAGCATCATTGGCTATGTCAGCACTCAAAGTATTACAAAAATGCATGACCCAATGAAAAGCTTTGCTTTTGGCTATTGTAGGTCTTGACCCTATAGATTCCATGCTTTCTAATTTCGACATGGACAAGTGTAAACCTCCCCTTTCCCACCAACTTGCATTTCAGGTGCATATCAATTCGAAAGGTAAAGGTATACACCGAACTATCATCGATGAAGGTGCTTCAACCTGCGTCATGTTGGCTTCATTTTGGCTTTGCCTAGGTTCCCCAACCCTATCCCTACCGTTGAACTCCCTTAAAGCTTTCAACGGCCACACCTTTATCCCAAAAGGATACCTAGCTAGTTTTCCAATCACTTTGGCTGGGAAAACAATAATGGTGGATGAAGACGTCATGGACAAGAAACTCGACTATAATTTGTTGTTGGGTCGCAGTTGGACATATGCCATGACAGCCGTCGTATCCAATGTCTTTCATATCATCGTATTTCCATTGGATGGAAAGGTCATTACAGTGGATTAGTTGTCTTTCTGCACCCCTGATTATTCACCATTACCAAGTGACTCTCTACCCCTAGTAGGAAGTGGAACTGATTGCTATGTCAGTTGTGTACCAGTCTGTTGAAAGCTTCTTCCCTTATGGGTTGCTCTCCTCTTCAGCCACCGCATGTTTCACAATTGGTCAACATGCTTTCATAAATTCCTCATGAACTGACCGATCCCTAAATCCTAACGGCTCGTTTAGACCTTGACACATTTGGAGACCAGATGCTGTTGTCACTAGCTAAATCGGCCTACCAAGGCATTCAATCCGCATCCACATCTCCAATCATATTGGCTATCACCGATGGTACCACTTCCCTTCACATAACCACTCCTCCTTTAGATCCATTCAATCAACTCATACCTACAAACGAATCTATTCGAGAAATCATGAGTTTTTGAGAACAACATTCGGAGGATTGGCATCTTTGGGTTCCGACATCTGATTCGGACATGATGCCTCTTCAAGTCTTATTCTCTGAAATAATGAAATCATTTCCCCACCCTATACAAGCATCCAAACTTTTGGGGTACAAGGAAATATGGGCGACACTTCCAGGTCATTTCCCATAGATATTTCAATCATGACAGGCATCATGGAAGACACCCAGATGCGAGCAGACTACAGTCGTAAGGAAATTGCAAGCTCCACCTGCCTACATGAGGAATTCCATGATGAATTCGTTTGGTATACTTTAATTCATAGTTTGTCGCGCACGAGATCCAACTTGACGACGAGGAAAAATGAAATGGGTGGCCAATCCCTTCCCTCGAAATAGCCGTTGAACCCATGCTTAGCCCTACTGTTGAAGAAGAATACTTACTATACCTTAAACAGCTGGATAAAACCCGTCGAGATGTCGATTTGGCACTCACAGCTCACAAGGAGCAAGTACAAATCCAATTTGCAAAAGAGGTTAGGTTCTGTTCTTTCCAAGAGGGTGACTTCATATCACTCTATCATCCAAAAGATAACCTCTTGGAGGAATGCATACTTCGACCCATTTGGCTAGGTCCCTATGTCATAACGAAAGTCCTCCCTGCGGGGGCATATGAACTGTAGGACTAGGACAAAATCCCACTCAAGGAGCCCACATATGGGCTCTATCTAAAAAATTATTGTGCCTAGTATTGCACTGGGCATGTGCTTTGTAATTTTGTGTATTCATAAGTTTTTCCTACCTTTTTTGATGTGATTGGATTGTTTTGTTATTTAGTGGAGTACTTGTCTCATGCATTCTTCTTGCAATGCAGAGGTTGTCGTTACCCTTAACATACATAGGATACACAAATAGTGTTTTCGTCACACACGGCACATTGCATCAGCTGCTTGGGTCATCTATACACCTGAGTTAGAACTATTTTTCTTTGGGGGGTTCTTTCTTGGTACCACCACCAACAATATTGCTGAGTACATGTCCCTCGTTTCACTTCTCATGGAAGCGTCATCAAGGGGCATCTCCAATAAAGTGGTCAGGTTAGACTCCCAGCTAGTCATTATGCAATTGAAAAACCATTATCACATCTGTAATCCAGCCTTGTTACATAACTATCTAAGTGCGTGACTCTTGGAAGGTCGATTTGAAACAATCACATATGAGCATGTTCCTCGAGAATTAAATACAGTCACTGATTCATTAGCTAACTATGTATTTGATTGGCATTTGTCTCATTCTTTATAGTAACATGCATGAGAAGTCAAAAATTTACTAAAGTTAAAAATTTCTTACAAAAAACATTTAAAAAACATATTTACACCACCAAAATACCAAAAATATATATATAGATCAAAATCCAATTTTTTACATCAAAATATCCCAAAACATGGATAATTTAAGTACAAAATGGCTCAAAGCCCAGTTACAAACACTCATATGGCTATGCTAGAACACCTACTAAAAAGAGTCTATTGCTCCAAAAAAGCTAAAACAACTCTAGCTACCCTCCGAAGAGGAACTAGAAACCGCTCAGGTACACCAATGGTGTGTCGCTGCATATGAGTGGGAATCTCCCTCATAAGAAGAGGGGGACACCCATAGTTAAACCCTCTAGGTTCGTTAGAACCTCACAGAGACTGTCGACATCACCCCCTCCAACAAGTACTTGGTCATCTCGTCGCACATAGTGAGGTTCGCCTGCAGGTCGTACTAGCACCACATCTGTGTTAAGCATAAAAGTTTCATGTCAATTCTTATTTCACCATTAAAAAAATTACAGATACATTCAAAAGCACAAAAATACTTAAGTAATGTCAAGATTTTTCTCACCTTGAGGACCCCAGTTGGTCCCGGGCGGTAGCATCAAATCTGGGTCGCTAGTAAAGTCCATGCCTTCATAGTCATAGTCATCAACAATCACAATCTGGCTACGGAGCCACTAGAAGAAGTCTTCGTCAAAAAAGTGTCATAGCAGTCCTCCTCCTATACGAGGATCAAGTGATGACCAGCGACCCTACCTTGGCTCCCTCGGATCAAAGGGACGTAAGCTCACCCGTGGGCGCATGACAAGTACCCTCTTAAGGAAAAATGAGACTATGATAGTACCGTACCCAAAACTATGTTAGGTACGGGTCTTACATGTTGTTAATTCTGCCTTTACTGGCGAAGCACTCCTTCACACCAGTTGAACATCTGTGGCTAGACACATCCAATCACAAGCAACAGTTGGGCCTTTGTCGCTACATGGGGACTTTTAGACCCCTCCAATTGCACAATCAACCATAAAACTGCACTCATAGACCGAGATCGAATCCTCTCTTTAGGGACTCTGTTGCTGACTAGTCCACTCTTAGGAATGCAGTAGATCTGTACCAACTCTGAGGTAGATCGTGGATCTGACCTACCACCAGTGAGGTTTGCTTGTGCCCCATGACATGACAAACTAGTCAAAAAGTAAATGTCATCCCGGTCAATCGCCAGCTCCTGATCTCCAATCCTGAACACTTGTTCATGTTCATCTCAATGCTATATGATCCATCTTAGTAAATCCTCCTGTCATTTCATCAGCTCTAGCTTTGCATACTACAATAAACCGTAGCAGCGCAATGCAAGTATGTATGTTGGATCATTTCTCATCATCTATTACTCATTGTCATGGGCCCGTTCTCTCCATAGGTGAGTCATTTCAACCTAAAACCTACACAAAATAACCCTAGAAATAGTTAAAATGGGGCAAAATCACTTAAGGAATCCATGCATGAGGGTTTTAACTATTCCCTACAGTCCTAACACTACCCCCAGTGCTACATAGGTAGGATTAACACCCTCCAGTGGCTCGTACAGAGCATTTAATGCTCCCTACTGGCCATCTGGAGGATGTTAGTGTGCAAATAGGGCTCCAGGGCACCTCAGATCTACAAAATTCCACCCATAAAATCATTAAGAAAGGTTTAGTAAGGCATAGAGCAAGGTTTTAGCTCTCACCTAGGATTGGCGGCACATCGAATGGTTGCCCGGATCTCCTGCAATGGTCCGTGGAAAATCTACTTCTCTTTAGCTCCAGGAAACTCTCACAAACTTCAAAATAGTGAAAATGATGCATGTGAAAGCTCAAAGCATCTCCTTATATAAATTTGAGAGACATGATTTTTTGAAAATCATTAAAGAGGAAGTAGTCCATTCTCCATGATTTTTTATCATGCATGAACCCAGATAATAGGAATTACTACTTTTTTATACTTTTTACAGCTTTTGATGAAAGTACTTTCAGGAATGAAAAGCAGTAAAAGCTGCATGCAATTCTCAATAGAGCACTTTTGGAGATATTTTATTGCTCTTTAAAAAATATAAACATCTCCGAGTTTTCTTTCGTAGAGTTAGTTAAACATACACTGCGATCAATAGAGCACTTTTAGGGATATTTTATTGCTCTTTAAAAAATATAAACATCTCCGAGTTTTCATCATTAAGCTCATTAAAAACTTTACAACGATGGTCAGAGCACTTTTTGTGATATTTTATTGCTCTTTAAAAAACATAAACATCTCTTAGTTTTCATCATTGCACTCGTTAAATATATGAAATGATTCTCTAAGCAACTATTTTTGATCTTTTTCCAGCTCATAAACTGAAGAAGACCAAAAGAGCATTCTTTTTAGGCACTTTTTTCTTGCTCTTTAAACTGAAAAAATATCGAGCTATGTCTTGCTGCTCATTAAACTTGCTAAAGATGACCCGAGCATTCTTTTAGGTACTTTTATCGCTCGTTAAAACTAAAAAATCCAGAGTTTTTGTTACTGGGATTGTTAAAAATTCACAACAAAACACGAGTTTAGTCCATCGCCTCGTACTTGTAACAAAATGAGGTCAACATCTATTGGAAAAAGTTTTCACTTTATGTGGGTTCAATAGACTAAAAGATGGAAAAGTAATTGATCTGAGTATACTATTAACCTTTTGTTGCACCCGGTTAACAACTATGACAAAAGGATCACCATGGAGTCTCTCTTTACGATCTTTTCAGACTCTCTAAATATGAAAAGACCACTGAGTTGTCTAGTCTAGACTCTTTGAATACACAGAGAAGATATAGAATAGTTCTTTTTACGATACTTTTCAGACTCTTAAAACATGAAAAAATCGACAAGTTTTCCTGTCTGGACTCATTAAACTAATTAGATAGGGCAAAGAGTCATTCTTTTTGCGATCATTTTTAGACTCTTTAAACATGAAAAGATCGATGAGTTTACCCGTCTAGACTCATTAAAAAATAAGACGGGGAAAGTGCACAATACAACTGTATTTTGTATTTGAAAGCGTAGTTTGGAAGAAATCGTTCCCTTGAACATGGAACTCCCTCAGATAAACCTTCATTATGATAGCCTCTCAATATGAACCATACCAACCTATGAGTTTTTAGTCTATATACCCTAATGTCATTGCATCTTCGTATCTTAAAACACTCTGTAGTGTTCATGAGTCTAGTGATGTCTTGTTAAAATCGTTGTGGTGCCTTTTATTGTTCAAGGGTTCTCATTTGTTTCCTTTATCAACCAATCATACATATCCTTTCATCATGCCCTCCGTTTTTTAGACCCAAATTCTCAAAGGATTCCTAAAAAAGAAATCATTCTTGTTCGGTTTCGTGTCGATTGATGAAAGACACGTCATTGCCTACCTTTCGACAGGTTTTTTCCTATCAACTTCAACACGCTATCTAGTAAGATAACCCAAAAACACATTCAGTGGCTTGGTACTTGTAGACATTAGTGGTAGGTTACCTTGTGCTTGATGACTGGTTTTCATTATTGGCTCCTGGTTAAGCGATTCTATGAGCGTTTGACGACAAAGAAATCTTTCACACTAGCTAGTTTGCACTGTGCATCTTGGAGACCATCACCATTATCGGTGGCCTTCCTCGCATCTGTTAATGGTCTCCATTATTGACTGCTAATCAGATGATTTTGTGCATGTTCAACGTCAACACATCTTATCACATGTACCAATATATGCTGTTCGGTGAAGCGGAAATCAAGACCTTAGGTAGAGGCTTGCATCATTCAGCCTTGTTTCCTCTCCCAAGCTGTGGATATTGTTCATTGGATATAGGTATTTCAGGATGATCTATTATGACATTGGATCTACTCTGTCCTTATTGGTGGCCAACATTGTTATATCTCAGATGAGAAAATTACTCTGACATAGCTACTGAGCAGGGGAATGCTCAACTCATGATTTTAGCAGTTTATATATATGTATGTGTTGTATCAGGTTTTCCTTGTCGCCCGAAACTTCTCTCTCTCTCACTCTAAAAAACTTTTGACAGAAAATTATAGCTTTTTCTAAATTATATCAGCTGTCGTCTTTGCCTCTCATCTCATACTTTAGGGGGCATTTGTTATAGGACAAAATGACCACCTCATCAACTCAGAGGTGAAATATGAGATGATTGAACCAAAGACCACAATTGCAGGTCTTGACTCCACACTAACACTTTGTGCACACTGTCAACCTACTTTATAAAGCTTGTTACCAAGCATAGAGGAGCGTTAGTCACCCTGATAACTCATGTTGTTAGACCAGGGGGAGTGTTAGTGAACCTAAGGGAAGTTTAGAGGGTCAAGCCAACGAACCTTCTCATAAATATCTAGATATTATTCCCTAAATTTGCTCAAGAGAATCAAGGAAACTCCAAAAATCAAGATATTTTGAGAAATTCCAATCTGAGAATGAAAGAAAATGGGAAAAAGCTTGAAAACATGGCAGGTTCATGGCTTTTGCTCTAATGAACTCTAGGAGGAGCTTGACAGCCCTAATTTGATTGCTACATAAGCAGCGAGAGGGCCATTGTAAAAGGGTCAGAGCATTTGGAAGGATAGCCCATAGAGCTATTGTGAAATGTCATATTCTTGAAAAAGTGAGCTTAAAGAGGGAGAGAGAGAGAGAGGAAGAAGGGGCAAAGGAAGACTGATACAACGGATGGTTGTAATCACTCTTCCACTATAAATATAGAACTACAGTTGTGTTCCCTACTCCATAGTGTTGGTAATGTTGTTCATTTATTTGTTCATTCTGATGCTTGTCGACATGTGTGGTTAAGTTATACACTAATATATGTTTATTGTGCATTCTTACATTAGTTTTCAAGAGTGTATGTTGTGATTGCTTTGCCTTGTCCTTTGTGCAAGAATTGTATTGGAGCCAGCGTTGAAGGAGTTCTTCTTGCTGCATAGAGATCTCGAAACAAATGTAGAAGGAGCTAAAGGTGATCCTCTCTCCATACCTTGTCAATTTATGTTTGATAGATGAACATGTGTGTAACTTGGTAGCTTTTGTATATAATCTTACAGTTCGTCGAACATCTTGGGAAGGCCTTTGAGGGTAGTTTTCATCTTGTGCATTTTACCCCATAGCAACTCCAGCTATCAGTTCAGGATTTTTTGCAACTGCTCCTCCACTCATGGATTCGACCCCTGATGCATAGAATGAGTTGGTTGCTGGCCTATATTATGTATTTTCTTAGTCATTTTACAAGTTGGACTTAGTGGGATGCTTATGCTTTGAAGAGACATCATTTTGTATCAGTTTTAGGAGGAGATTAATGAAAATTTGCAGCTATTTATTTGGGATCCATGTGGTATGATGTTACGTTCAGTTTTTGTTATGTTTTCATGTGTTAGAATGTATTTTGGACTCCATTTCAGCATTTCATTGTCTTTATGTGAATGTATACAAGTCTAAGAGGCAGAATCCATATCTTTATGCTCTATTTTATGTAGACATTTCACAGTCTATGTTTTCTTCAGTTTAGGAAGAATCCATGTTGCTTGCATGCTCTTTCTAGCTTCTCACCTATCCCGAAATCACCTCACCCATCAAATCGTAAACTGTTAAGCCTTGTGCCTACCTTGCCCCCTCGAAACCCTGCAATTTTGACTTAATTTCCTTACCCTAACAATCTGGCTCCTCCTGATCCAACAAAACCCTTCAAAAAGAAATCAAACCTTATGCTACTATACCTAGCCTAATATCATTTCTTGATCCGATCATCTTGGATGAGATCCTTACAGAGAGAGCCATTTCCTGGCCTAGTAGGGCTAGCTACTTGGCTAAGCGTGGTTTGTGGTTACCCTGACATTGCCTTCCTTCAACCTAAGGTTGAATCCAAGTGATAACAACTCTCACCATTAGATAGTCCTAGAGTCAGTCACACTAAGCATATATTATCTTGTTGGTTCGAGATGTCCTTTCATCAAGTCGTGTTGCATGTGTGTTTGCAAGGTCATGTATGCACAAATTCACTTGCTCGCACACTTAACCGTTTTTCGAAGATCTTTCAACCAGACCACCCTCCATTAGCCAGACCTCTACTATGTTGCATTGCATGGTTCAGCCCTCAGTGACCAAGTACTATTACCTAGAATTGCACAGAGCTTGAGGCTGCCACCTAGGTAGCCTTCATTGAGAAATCATGGAATCAACCTAGCTGACTGTCACCTTGAATAGTGCAGACGTTGCCCAAGAATCCATCTCAATCTCTGTTGCCCACAAGCCAATCCATCAAGCCTCTTGCTGGTCAACCAGAGTATTTGACCAGGTAGTGACCCCAGGATTTTCTTCTCCCAAAAATTGCACAAAAGCTATCGGTATGTCTGCCTCTACTGACTAAAGAAATTTTGCAAACAAGAGGGACATGCACCCCCTGCCTGTCACTCCAATGTCTCTAGAAATTGCACAGTTCTTTCTGTCAGTTTCCTTGCTAGCCGACCTATTTCTCCTCCTAAAAATTGTGTAGTTTTCTTGGACTATTGACTAGATCCCCAACATCCCACTCAAAACTATGCAGACATGTCCTGCATGAGTGCCTCTCAGTTCTGTGTAGTTTTCACCATCAAACTCTTGCAACTCACTCCCAACCACCCCTAAAAAATTTGTGCAGTTTTCACTGCTAGTGTCCTTTGTTGTTCGCACTCTCTTCCTAGGAAAATTTGCATAGTTATGCCTCCCTACTGAGCTACATCCCGCAAAATCTCACTATTGTTCCAGACTGCTCATCCCAACCTTCGAGTGACCTCTGCACATTTTTTCTTGATAGTGCCCCAAATCCTCGCATCTCAACATGACATGTGCTCTATGTTGTTGCAAAGCCTTGTTCTCTCTCCCGATCACCTGCACCAAGAAACAAAAGACAATGCATCATGGTAGACTAGGGGATTTATGGATTTGATGTCATCTCATCATGAGTGATTACAAAAATAGGTACATGGATGAGACATGGTGCGACGAAGAATGGGATGAACAAGGAGAGCATGCTAGAAGACTTGCTCATGGTTGGACAAGCACACAGAGCATACTAAGTGGCAAGTGAAGGAGACACATGCACATGCATGAACCATCAAGCAAACACCAAGACCATTGAATTCTCCATGAACTTTTCCATGTGGAGGTGAAGCTATGGTACACCATAAGCACACTCATCGCTCAGTAGCACAACAACTCGACACAAACAACACAACCAGCATGTGCATACCAGCAACATCATGTCGAGTTATGTCATCACTCGCCTCGCCCACATCACTACTTTGGGTCATAAATGTGTAATCAATGTGATGTAACCTGGAAGTCCAAGAGACCCATAGATAAATTCAAAGGGTCATCTAAGTCGAAGAGTCATGTAAGTTGAATAGTCATGAGGGAAGTCGAATAGTCACAAGGGTTAGTTTCACCCTTGGCTATATATACCCCTCATTTGTACATGCAAAGGAATTTTCACCTTGGCTCGTCCCACATAGCGTTAAGAGTCTGTAATCCTTTCATTGAGGAGCGAGCAATGGCTCCAATGCCTCGCTATAGGGGTTAGTGATGTAATGGTGTACAGATGTGTCTTGGAACTTTTTCTTAATTCAGAATCCTGTTAACAAGCCAGTACATTTTCACACATGTATTGTATTCGTTTGTAAGACTATTCTTATGATGCTTAAAATGCATGTTTCTTTAACATGTATTAAGACAATTGAACTATTTTGGTTGTTTTAGTACATATGTTGTTGGAAATTTGTTGTATCAGTTGTTAATGCTATCTTTCCCATGTGGACTATTTCGTTGGACGCTCAACATAACAACCATCACAATCGTGTGGACTATTCCATTGGGTTTTGCACATGCTATCTATTCACTGTGTTTGTGATTTCCGCATCTATGTGGAATAATCCACCGGAGGTTGCATGTCATGCTACATTGTGTGTCTCTAAAAGAGTTGGGACTATTCCCTTTCAACTTGAGACTCATTCTCACCCTATCCCTCTAGAGTGAAAGAAGCTAGACACAAGTGACACTAAGAACTCACAAAACATGTGAACCTCATTATTAGAAGACTAAGTGAACCACTCTGATGTGTTGATAAAAAAGAGATAAGGCATATATTTAAGATAATGGAAACCAAGCCATCGTACCATATGGGACTCCTACACCAAACAGTGTGAGGTCTTGTTGGGACTTCATATCGGGGAGATCCCCTGAATGTTGGTGGGTGCAACACCATCAATAGAACCTAGCTACTTGTTCTTGCATCTTGGGCCAATACACATACCTCTACAAGTTAACCATGGTCTTCCCTACACCAAAGTGCCCTCCAACGTTGGAGGTGTGACCCTCTCTAATCAACTGCAAATGCTCACCTTTAGGAACACATAGCTTATCTAGCTTATAGAGTAACCCATCCTCAAGATGATAGTCAATGGTATTGTTTCCATCGTGCACATGACTTTGACTCTGAAATTGTTGATACACGTCCTTGAAGTTCTCATATTTTGAATATGCCTCTCTGTATGCATTATGGGTGAATGGATGCATGTACATAAGAGTCCCCAAAGCTGTAATATTTGGTGTGGGTGGCCTTTAAAGCATATCGACCAACTATTTTGTGCTTCCCTTCTTATACTTGATCACCAAATGAAACTGCTATAAAAACCCCATCTTCTTGTAATGCATGGTCTATTGTAGCTTATTTAGGGCCTACAGGTACTGTAACAACTGGTGATCTGTGTGGATTATTATCTCCCTTCCCATCAAATAGTGCTTCCACTTCTTCACAACTTTCACCATGGCATAAAGTTCCTTACCGTAGGTAGGGTAGTTAAGAACCGTACCATGAAATACTTCAGAATGGTACCGAATGAGCCTTCCTCCTTGCATCAAGATAGCTCCCATAAAATACCCACTCGCACCTGTCTCCACTTCAAAGTGCCATTGCGAGTTTGGTAGCACCAAAATTGGTGCTTCACTAATTTTCTTCTTTAACTCATTGAAATCCTTCTACTACCCTTTTCCCCACTGGAAACTCTTGCAACTTGTTGTTATGGTGTGCAGCGGTGTTGCTACCATTGAAAACAAGGCTATGAATTTCCTCAAGTACTGTGTTGCTACAATGAAACTCCTAACCTCAATAACATTAGTAGGCATCGATCATTTCATGATGGACTCCATCTTGGAAGGATGTATCTTCAATTATCCTCCACCAACCACATATCCCAAATACACTAAGGACTACCACACAAACTCGCACTTCTTGAGATTTTCTAGCAGCTAGTCCTTTTCAATGTTTCCAACACGTGCATCAAATGTGAAATATGATCCTCCCACATAGCACTATATACCACTATATCATCCAAATAGACAATAACAAATGAATCTATAAAAGGGCACAGTACATCATTCATTAATATCATAAATGTAGCTGGTCCATTACATAGGCCAAATGGCATAACTAACCACTCATACAAACCTTTCTTGGTTTTGAAGGTGGTATTCCATATATCTTCTTCTTTGACTCAAACCTCGTGATATCTAGACTTCAAGTCCAGATTGGTGAAATAATTTTCTTGTTGCAACTAATCTAGCAGATCATCTATCCACGATAGGGGGTATGTGTTCTTGAGCATAATTTTATTTAATGCCTTATAATCTATACACATCCTCCAAGTCCCATCCTTCTTTGGCACAATGATGATGGGTGACCCACATGGTGATGTACTTAGTCGAATGACACCCTATTCCAGCATTTCTTGCAGTTGTTTCTTCACCTCAATTGCTTCTATAACAAACTACCTGTACAACCCAATATTTGGCAATGGGGAGTCTAGCAATAACTGAATCTCATGCTCCACTTCTTTCTTAGGGGGTAGCCCTTTAAGCTCTCAGAACACGTCCTTATATGCATGTAAAAACTCCTCCAATTGTTGTTTTTGTTTCTTAGTACAACCCTCTAGGGATTACTTTCCTCTTGTTGACTCCTCTATAGACTGATTTTCTCTTAAGAACAATAAAACATACTTCCTCCTAGAACTGGTCAATTTCTTGGAATGGTTGGCACTTACTAGTGAAATTTTCAACTTTTCTTTGTGCATGTTGATGATGAAATATTTCCCATCCTTGATGAGCTTCTATTGGTTATATATCCTCATGAATATTACATCATGCATGTACATGTATGGACTCCCAAGCAAGACTCCACATACATCAAGGTTAACCACATCTAGATCTACTTCATCAATAAAATCAGCATTGCTAGAAAATTTAATTTTTCATTATTTTGTTACCTTCAGCTATACATCCGTATGTACCCATCCCAATGGACATGGGTTTGGATTATCATGAACTTCCAACCCCAACTTCTTGACCATATCTGTTGCAATGAGATTTTCCTACAATCCTGAGTCAAACAAAGCGTCAATCTTCATCTTCCTAACCTGTATCTTTACATGGAAGAGTTTGGTCATTTCCTTGTCTTCCTGTTGACGAAGCCTACTCAGATTCACCTCCTTCTGCACTGTTGCACATACGATCTTATCATCCACATCTAAGTTGCTTTCAACTTGGTTTCTTGAATCAGTGGCCATGACATTCTTCTTCTTATTATCTTTCTTCTTGTTCTTCAGGTTTAGCTATGGATGCAACTTTGAACACGTATCCTCTATATGGCCAAAAATATTGCAGTGGTTGTAGTGGTTGCTAGGATCTTTGCACTAGTGTGCTACGATTGTCGTATTTGTATCTTTTCCCCCTTTTTATTCTTCTTCCCCTCCTTAGAAGCGTATTGTTGCTCCTTTTTCTTCGATCCACTTGATTGCACTCTTTTCAGGCTTACGTTCCCCAGGTACTGTGCCTATACACAAACCTCGTCCATTGTTTTGGGCTTGAACAACATCACTTGCTCATGTAGATGGTGGGGCAGACACCCCAAATACTTGAGGAATGCATCTGAACTCTTTGGAGACATACCCAATATTATATCCATCTTTCTAAATTCATGTACTCCTTCACGCTTTGGCCCAACTTTTGTTTGAAGTAATGCCATTGGATCCACTTGTCTTCCACGTACCTATTGGGATTAAACTATGACTTAATGAGGGCTTTGAAATCATCACACTTAGTCACTAGAGGTTCTCCCTCCAACCTGAGGATTTCCATGTGGCTCTCCCACCAAGTCAGTGCATGGCCCTCCAATTTTAGTTGCACAAATGAGAACTTTTGACCTTCCTTGATCTGATGGACACTGAAATAAAATTCCAGTTGTTGCAACCAGTTGTTCAGATTCTGAGCATCGATCTCACTATGGTATGGCTTGATATCAAAATTTTCTTCCACTTTAAATAGGGATTGGTTCACGACACTCGAACTGGGTTGATCTTTTCTAGGTTCTTTCTTCAGTTGATTATCTACGTCTTCCTGATGTCTCGATCCCCCTCCTGATTTTTCCACTACATTCAAACCCCCTTCTTCTTTAAATATCCCCATCTTATTGCTTAGGATTCCATGAGGATTTTGACATTGCAATTTATATCCATGAATTATTCTTTGAGTCGTGAAAACCTCACCTCTATAAGATCATGATGTTCATTCACAGATTCGTCACCCATGATTAGGGTTTTACGATTTTTGGCCTCACCGATCTAGATCCCTGCAATATCCACAAGATAACTAAAGAAACCCAATTTGATACCAAATGATCCATAAAATATCGTGGATATTCCACTGGACAATTCGTCACAACATATATGGTAATATTATATTATAAATTTGAGATTCTCCACCATCACACTTTTATTTAATTTCTAGATTTGTAAAATTAACTTTAATTAGTGCATGCATGTAAAAGTAAATCAAGAATAAAATTAGAGAAAAAATAATCTCACACACACATAATACACAATATATGCTCTCTAGAAAACCCTTTCGGGAGAAAACCAAAGTGTTATGTGAGGTCGCTTCGCTCTCTTTCTTTGTCTAGAAATATGGTTGAAAATACCAAGAAGTAATGTTTGTGGCCCATGCACTGCTACAGTGCATAGATCCTATTTGTATGCTCTACCTCCTATCTCCCCTGGCTATCTTTGCTCAACTATGGGACAAAATGCTCTTGAAATAATGGAATGCCTCTTTGTCCTAGTGGTCCAGTTATAACACAACCTGATAGCCTACTAGTGGTTAACTTTGACTACAACAACTCTTAACTAGAGTTATAAAATAAACTATTTTAGAGTCTTTTACATCACAAACACGTGGCTAGCCCCTTTCCCATGAATAATGAGGCTGATACGACATCCTCCTGAACTATAGGTCTAAAAACATGAAGGTCAACGTTTGAGCGACATAACTTCTTCATATAGACTCTGATAGATGTGATTCTTGCACCATTTGAAAGATCTATGTGTGTATAATAGCATGAAAGGGTTCAGATATTAAGAAGCAATTTTTTACCCCAAAAAATTGTCATTTGACACCTCAAAATTCTCCCCGAAGGTTTCGAACCGCATTTCACCAAACTATCTCCTGCTAGTAAAAACGGTCCTGTGAGCTAATTCCTCCACTTTTTCCAAACCAAATGCATCAAGATGGATGAAAAATAATATCATGATCTAAGTTGGATCACTTGTAAGGGTTGAAGAAACTTCTGGAATCATATGAACTGATGACCATGCTAGATTAGGAAGATACACTAAGGTGCTTTTGGCAGTTGAAGAACCATTAGGAGTTTCCTTGGGGTTGAAGCTCTGGTGCTTGGCTCACTGATGAACCACCTAGAGATTGATTTCCTTACCCATCAATAACTTAACCACTGATGAAGCTTCCTTATTGTGGGCTCTCTTCTCCTAAAAAGTGAGTTAAATTTCTTTGTGTTATGGTATCCTCGAATAAATGTGATTATTACATAAATATTTCAATGATTATGTGTGTAGCCAGTGGATGGCAGTGTGGCCTTTGGAATCATGTTTTAGTTGTTCTTTTGCTAGAAATACCTCAAAAGTACTACACCTCAAGCACTATAATCTGGCTCGAGGGTGAAAACTACAAGAAATACCTGGTTGTGACTTCTTTATGGTTGTAAGGAGAGTTAGACTCCGCCTCTCAGTTTCCAAATATTTATAAGATAACTATAACCTTATGTTTATGCTTGTGATTACTATATCTTTTCTATTGTTTGTATCAGGAGAATGTCTTGCTAATGTTAAGGAGTGTCAGTTCTTTAACATAACAGTTATATAGATGTTGTGTGGGCTACAACCTATAATGAAGTTAAGTTTAATGCTTGAATATGTGATTCATGCATGTGAATTGACTAAGGACTAAGATTTCCAGTGTACCTCTCGAATGTCATTTCATGTAGGATTTTGAGCTTTGTATGATTCTTTCTCACTTTTATGAGTTTGTTGCATGTTTATTATTAGCCCAAGGGGCCAGTGGATCTCATAAATGATATGGGCTTGATTTTTGTCTATTATTATCAGCCTAAGAGGCTTGCATACTTCTAAGTTATTATGAATTTGCAATTTTCTCAATGGGCCTTAGTAATTATGAAGGTGTAAATCTATGTTCTATTTATAGTATTGCTTACAAAATTGGATATTAAGCCTTGTTCCATTATTTTTAATCTCAAGAAGGGTAGTGTCCACAACTATATGACACACACACACACACACACTTTTACGTACGCACTTCCTTCACCCAATTATCAGATTGAATCCCATCTATACCTATGCCAATCACGACTATGGAATGGGGAAGGAACCCACACAAGAATGCAGGGAAAGAATTCCTTTATGTCTAATAATCATTGTGCAGAATTAAGCATTACACCTTCTTCCCTTCCCATTAGTGAAGTTTTCTTTTGATGGTGTGTTTTGACCAGAGAATAAATCTTAGCATTTAACGTTCAACACCCACAATGCCTTACCATAGACCACATACGACCAAGGTTTATGATTGTGGTCCTCTGTGACACATCATCCTGACGTCACTACTCCATGCACTGGGACATATCATCAGTTGTAGGGTCACTCTCAGTGGTTTCTATTGGACTTTCACATGTCATCTCCATGATAATTAAGGAGCGTCATCATCCCAGACTATTCCTTGGTGTGTGCCCTTTATTCTCTCCAAGGGATATTCTTTCCAAGATTATATAGTGTTAAGGTCAATTTATGCATGCTTATCCCCAATTAGTGCCTATTCTTTTCTGTTTCCGCTTTTCGGCTAGGGCCACATTGATCCAAATTAGATCCTCAAACAATTCCATGATTGTTAAGAATGAGTGACAGACTTCAAGAAATCTTATAGCTATCAGAAATAACCTCTGAATAATGGTAATTTGCAACCAGCATAGAGCAACGAGGACCTTCGGTCAAAGCACGCTGACCGTTGGCCCATGGAGACTGTGCATGGCACAAAAGTGGCAGTTGGGAAGCTCAAACCTAGAAATTGAGGTTGTTTCTAATACGCGATTAGCGTATCGCTAGGCAAAAACCCTCAAGAAGGAAAAGCTCCAAGCACCCAGTCACATGGGAAACCAGAAAACCATGGGAAAGCGTTAAAACCAACAGGTGGGTCCCACGCCCAAAACCGGTAGAATATCGGAGGCATTTCAGGTGGTAAGTGGGTTTGGCCGAAAACCTAGCAATTCCATACACCGGGTGACGCATGCCCGGTGGGGAGAGAGAAAAACCACTTAGATCACGGGCTAAAAGTCGAGCAACTCAACCACACGATATAAGCAAAGACCGTAGGATCTGGGGACTCCAAGTCAAATGGCGGAGGTTCAACCCGATGGATCACTGGACCCGAGGGAGAAATAAGCTATGATGCATAAAGATTTGAAGTCTGATTTGACTGATGAATTGACGAAATGATCCGTTTCACAGGCATCTGGGAAATAACAAAAAAAATTACCATTGAGGAGGAACTAACACTCAGTTCGCAAGAAGATAGGTGGCCACCTCTCTGCGAAGGGTTACGTAGCAATGATAATGCAAGGTAGAGGAGTCCCAATGGACAAAGGCAGGTGATTCAAAGAGTCGGGAAGACGAAGTGAACAATCGAAGAAACGAACTGGCTTTAAAGCCACGAGCTGACTAAGACAAGACAGAGAGATAGTGAGGGAGAGAAGTAGTGAAGAAGTCGAAGGCCGAGAGACACAAAAATAGAGGCAAACTTGGAGAGGATAAGCTGAGCTGACCATCAGAGTAAGGGCAGCATCGAGCAGACAGGGACCAATTGAGGTCGAAATTCAGTAAGGGGAGTCTGTGAACTCTAAGGACTTGGGAATTCCAAGTGCCATACTGCTGGTCATCCTCTATCAAGTGAGACTCAGATTGAGCTCCTTATTGTAAGGCTCTGCTTTAAAAACATAATAAAAAGGCCACCACTATAGGCTGGACGAGGAGACGTAGCCCAGGAGGATTGGATGAACTCCTTATTAAATTTTGTTGTGTTTTTGCTTTGCTTACTGTGATCTCTTACTATTTCAAGTGTCTGTTTATTTTGCAATCTTATCGATCCGTTGCCTAAGATAACATAGACACACATGCCAACACATGACTCTGTAATACCTTCATTAATTTCTTGAGGTCACCCAGGGGTGATTTTAGATAAAGTGACATCCTACTGATCATCCTTTGTTAAGTGAGACTTAGATTGAGCTCCTTATTGTAAGACTATGTTTAAAAAACATAATAAAAAGGCCACCACTGAAGGCTGGACTAGGAGACGTAGCCCAGGAGGATTGGGTGAACTCCTTATTAAATTTTGTTCTATTTCTGCTTTGCTTACTGTGATCTCTTACTATTTCAAGTGTCTGTTTATTTTTCAATCTTATCGATCCATTGCCTAAGATAACATAGACACACACACTAGCAC
Organism: Pinus taeda; assembly: GCA_000404065.3. Lineage (NCBI taxonomy): Eukaryota > Viridiplantae > Streptophyta > Pinopsida > Pinales > Pinaceae > Pinus > Pinus taeda. The sequence continues at coordinate 34,294 of APFE030635676.1, forward strand.
ATGAGTCTGTAATACCTTCATTAATTTTTTTTTATCTGAGGTCACCTAGGGGTGATTTCAGAGCAAGTTGGTATAAAAGTTATAGGTTGTTAAGGTTAGAAAATCTTTTGCTGGATTTAGCTATTGAATGCTAACTAGATCAAAGCTCAAATTAGGAGAAGGAGATTTTGTTGAAGCTAATCCTAAAATTGGAAGAGTCTATCCTCAGAAGACAATGGTGGAGGAAGGTTCTGTGGGGCTAGACCCTCAATTTATAGATAGTTTCCTGGCCATAGGGTCCATGGTAGAGGAAATTTATAAGGACTTTAGAAGACATAAAGATGAAGAATCATCAGGCTCCAAACAAGATAAAGGAGAAGAAGAGTCTCTCCTCCATGACCACTGAAAAGGCAAAGGGAAAGAAGAAAACTTTCTCACACCTCCTAATAGCCCTAAACATAAGAAGAAGACATCTTTGATTAAACTGGATGTTAAATTTGATTTACCAATATATGATGGAGAGTTGAATGCAAAATAGCTGGGCAATTGGATCAGAAAAATTGATGTTTATTGCAGATTGTAGAGTTTTGATTCAGACAAGAGCAAGATTTAGCTGGCTAGCCTACGCCTTGGAGGCACTGCCTTGGTTTGGTGGGAATGCAGGACCCAAGCTGACATGAAGGGACATGGTAAGACTCTTTCTGTCTGGAGTGAATTTGTTTGTGCAATAAAAGAACAGTTCTATCCATTGGCCTACATGCAGCAAGCCATGATGAGCTGGCAAACTATTCAACAATTGAAAGGGAAAAGTGTATAAGGTTACACGCAAGAATTTAGGAAGAGACCTTTGATTCTAGGAATCTCATTAGACTCACCTGAGACTCTGTTGAAGTACATCAGTGGTCTACATAGCTACATGAGACACACTATCCTCATGTTTAATCCCACTAGTATAGATGAGGTATTTGTTCAAGCTACACATCTAGAAGCTAGACGAAAGAATGGGAACCCAAAAGTTGGGGGATCATCCCAACCCACTGCAAGCAAGAATAAGGAGAAAATAAAATAGAAATGGAAAGCAAGGAAGGCCAACACTACACAGAAAAGAAAGTCTTCATGCACTCACTATAAGAAGGATGGGCATGATGATGACCACTATTTGATTTTGCATCCGAAGCTGAGACCGAAGAAGTTCCAGGGCAAGAAGAAGAATACTGCTGCAGCTATTCAAAAAGATTTGGGGTCAGACTCAGGAGATGAAACAACCATTGCAGCCACAGGTATAAAAGGTAAGAATTCTAAAGCATCTACTAGTAATTCTACACAATCTACTATTGATGAAGAGAATGAGAGAAAAAGACATGAGCTTTTCCATATTCGAGTTATTTCCAAACATCAAAATATTGATACTTTGTTTGATAGTGGCTCACAAGTAAATTTAATTTATGAAGCAATTGTGAAGAAGTTGGGATTACTGACTACACCTCATAAGAAACCATACCCATTAGGATGGTTAAGTGATAAAGCACAACTGCAAGTGACTAGAAAATGCAAACTCAAGTTTTCTTTTGGGTCAACATTTGTAGATGAGGTTGAGTTAGATATAATTCCTTTAGATATATGTGGAATTTTTTTAGGAAGTCCTTACTTGTATGATAGAAAATCTATTTTATATAGAGCTAAGAACAAGTATCTACTCATTAAAGATGGAATCAAATACTTTGTAAGAGCTCATAAGCTCAAGAATAATTACACTCTCATAAACTCAGGGCAGATGAAACGAATTATAAATTCATGTAAACAATTTTTACTGATGGTTGTAAAGGAAAAGAAACCTGATAAAACCAATGTATTTGAGGGTTGTGATGCTAAATAACAAGTTGATTTAGAAAAAGTTGTTTCAAAGTATGATATCTTGTTTCAAGAACCTAAAGGTTTGCCACCCAAAAAGGAAATAGTGCATGATATTAATTTGCAGCAAGATGCTCCATTACCTAACATTGGCATGTACAGGTTGTCCACTTTAGAGAATGTAGAAATCAAGAAGCAGATGCGGGAGTTGCTTGAGAAGGGGTTCATCAGACCTAGCACATCACCATGTGGATCTCCAATCGTTTTGGTAAGAAAGAAAGATGGCGAGTGGAGAATGTGCATTGATTACCGAGCGTTGAATAAGATAACAATAAGAAATCATTATCCCCTTCCTTGCATACATGATCTATTAGATGAATTGAAAGAAGTTATTTACTTTTCCAAGTTAGACTTTCATAGTGGATATCATCAGGTCAGAGTTGCAGAACAAGATGCATGGAAGACTGCTTTCAAAACAAAGCAGGGATTGCATGAGTGGTTGGTTATGCCTTTTGGCTTAACTAATGCTCTTGCTACTTTCATGAGAATAATGAATGATGTACTCAGACCTTTTATTGATGATTTGTTATTATATATCTGGATGACATTATGATATTTAGCAAAACACGAGAAGAACATTTAAAGCATGTTAAGCATACACTAGATGTTTTGAAAGGAGAAAAACTTTATGTTAAACTCTCAAAATGTGAATTTGGCAAAACATCTTTGAATTATTTGGGACATATAGTAGGGGGTGGTGAATTGAAGATAGATCCCTCTAAGGTGTTAGTCATTGTAAATTGGCCTAAACCCAAATCTGCTACAGAAGTTAGGAGCTTCTTAGGAGCAGCACAATATTGGAGAAAGTTAATTTCTAACTTTTCCTTAATTACAACTCCGTTATATTCTTTAATAGGATTGAACAAGGTGTTTCAATGGGGAGGCAAACAACAGAAAGCCTTCGACACCTTGAAAGAAAAGATTAGTACATCACCAGTACTAGCACTACCAGATCTTCAAAGACCATTTGAAATCCAAATGGATGCTAGTGACTATGTCATGGGAGCAGTGTTGATACAACACGATAAACCCATATGTTATCATTCCGAGACATTTAATTCTGTAGTAGTTAACTATCCCACATATGATAAAGAATTGTATGCATTAGTACAAAGTGTGAGAAAGTGGAAACATTACTTAATGGGAAAACAAATAGTTATGCATATTGATCATCAACCACTTCAATATCTACACTCCCAAACTAAGTTGCAGCAATCAAGACACTATAGATGGATGGGTTTTCTACAACAGTTTCATTTAGTCATCAGAGGTAAAAAGGCATACACAATAAAGTTGTAGATATGTTATCCAAACCCAATATAAATGCATCTACTATACTTAAGCATAATTTTGTGTTACATGAGAGCTACATTGAACAATATGCTCAAGATATAGACTTTAAAGATGTATATGCAACTTTAAGTCAAGGCAAACGAGTAGAAGAATTGGATTATCATATTAAGTACCGACTCCTATATCATTGTGGGAAGCTATGCATTCCAAAAACTAAAAGAGTAAATATAATTTTTGAAGCACACACTTCTCTAATATCAGGTCACTTTGGGGTAAGTAAAATAGTTGCATATCTGCAAATATTTTGTTATTGGCCAAAAATGAACTAGACAGTTTCTAGATATGTAAGAGGGTGTACTATGTGTGCAAAAATGAAGCCAGCAATAGAAAACTAGGCTTGTACACTCCATTAACAGTTCCTTCTCATATTTGGGAAAGTGTTTCCATGGACTTTGTTGGTGGATTGCCTAGATATAGGAAAGGTCATGATTATCTGTATGTTTTTGTGGATAGGTTTAGCAAAATGTGTATTTGATACCTTGTAATAAATAGATTACAGCTAAACAAACTACAAAATTGTTCTTTCAACATGTATGGGTTCATTTTGGATTACCCACTTCCATTATATCTGATCGAGACACCTAATTTGTGGGAAAGTTTTGGTAGAGTCTGTGGGAACTGATGGACACCAAATTGAAGAAAAGCACAACTTTCCATCCACAAACCAATGGCTAGACAAAAGTAGTCAACAAGACAGTGATCCAGTTGCTCAGGGGATATTGTAGCAAGCATCCTAAGCTTTGGGATGAACATTTGTGTTATGTGCAGCATGCTTACAACCGAGCCAAACATTCTCCCACATAGAGATCTCCTTTTCAGACCTGTTTTGGTTTCACATCAAGGTCTCCCTTGGATTTTGTCTCTGGTAAGGACACAATAGTTGAGGGACACAGTGATGTGGACAAGGAAACTAGGTTCATTGAAAAAATCCAAGAGATCCATCAGGTAGTATAGGAATAGCTAGAAAAGAGCTAGTCCAAATACAAGGCAAGGCATGACAAGCATCAGATGGAGCATAGTTTCCAAGTTGGTGATCAAATCTGGATGTATATCAGCAAGGACACGATGCAAGGTGAAGGTAAAAAGCTGAAACCAATAAGGTATGGACCTTTCAAGATCCTTGATAAAATTGGTGACAATTCTTTTCGCGTTGATTTTCTAGCTTATATGCACATCTACTCGGTCATCAATGCAAACAACTTGAGACTATTTGAACCTTCATTAATTGAAGATCCTAAAGAATAGAGTCAATTGCCTTCTATTGATGACCTACTACCTGAATATCTTAATGAATTGCAGGAAGACACAGTTCTGGACAGGAAGGGGAGAACAACGCATAGGGGAGATGTTGAGTACCTCAGAATTGGGCTCAGGGGTTCAAAGCCAAGTAGTGAAAAATGGATAGAGATTGGATAGGTGAGAAAGTTGTATCCTCACTTAGTCGATGCTTGAAAACCAACTTTTGGTGGCACAAAATCTTTTCCAATGGGAAGGTCGTGATCTGAATTGGATCCTCAAACAATTCCATGAGTGTTAAGAATGAATGATAGACTTCAAGAAATCTTATAGCTATTAGAAATAACCTCTGAATAATGGTAATTTGCAGCTAGCATTTAGCAACGAGGACCTTCGGTCAAAGCACGCTGACCGTTGGCCCATGGAGATTGTGCATGGTGCCAAAATGGTAGTTGGGAAGCTCAAACCTAGAAATGGAGGTTGTTTTCGATACACGATTAGCGGTATGGCTGGGAAAAACCCCTCGAGAAGGAAAATCCCTGAGCGCCCGGTCACAAGGGAAACGAAAAAACCATGGGAAAGCACTAAAATTGACAGGTGGGTCCCGCGCTCAAAACCTACAGAATATCGGAGGCATTTTAGGCTGTAAGTGGGTTTTGCCTAAGACCCAACAATTCGATACACTAGGTGATGCATGTCCGGTGGGGAGAGAAAAAAACCATTTACATCACGGGCTAACGGTTGATCAACTCAACTATGCGATATAAGTGAAGACCGTAGGATCTGGGGGCTCGAGATCAAATGGTGGAGGTTCAACCCGATGGATGACCAGACCCAAGAGAGAAATAAGATACAATGCATAAATATTTGAAGTCTGATTTGACCGATGAATCGACAGAAGGATCTGTTTCACAGGCATCTAGGAAATAATGAAAAAAACGACTGTTCGGGAAGAACTAACACTCAATTCGTTAGAAGATAGGTGGCCTCCTCTCTACGAAGTGTTACATAGAAATGATGATTCAGGGCAGAGGAGTCCCAACGAATAGAGGTAGGTGATTCAGAGAGCCGGGAAGACGAAGCGAACATTCGAAGAAATGAACTGGCTTTAAAGGCACAAGTTGATAGAGAAAAGACAGAGAGACAGTGAGACAAAGAAGCAATGAAGAAGCCGAAGGCCGAGAGACATAGAAAGAGAGGCAAAGTTGCAGATGGGTTTCATTTTCCCAGCAAGTTGAATGGTGGGAAACTGTGGAGAAAGGTGGGCATTCAGTCTATTGGAAAATGAGGCCATTCATTCAACTGCACACTCACGTACACACATGTGGAGGAGATGTAGAGAGAAGTAGTTGATAGCGCATAACTGAAGGGAAGATAAAGTGATCCATATCTCTAAGCTTTTGACTAGAACAAAGCACCACTTGAGGAATCCTCTGACATGAGGCTTGCTAGGTAAAAACATCAAAGAGGGATAGTAGTGGCTTTCCTGTAAGGGTTCAAGAAACCACTGTAAGCTTATGGCTTGATCAACTTGCTAGATTGGGATTATTCACTAAGGTGTTTCTGAGGGCTGAAGAACCATTAGGAGTTTCATTGGGGTTTAAGATTTGGTGCATGACTCATTGATGAACCACCTAGAGATTGATTTCCCTACCCATAAATAACTTAACCACTAATGAACCTTCTTTATTACAGGATCTCTTCTCCTTAAAAGTGAGCTAAATTTCTTTGTTTTGTGGTATCCTGTCATAAATGTGATTTTTCCTGAAATATTTGAATGATCATGTGTGTAGCTGGTGGATGAAGGCATTTTGGCCCTGTGGCATCCCATTATTAATGTTTTGTTTCTAGAAAGATCTAAAAACCACTCCACCTCAAGCACTAGAATATTGCTTGGAGATGACAGTTGAAAGAAATACTTGCCTATAACTTCTCTATGGTTGGGTGGAAAGTAAGAGTCCTACTCTTAGTTGCCAAAATTTCTATAAGATAAGTATAACCTTATGTTTATTCTTGTGCTCACTATATTATCTTTGTTATTTTCATAAGGATAATGTTATGCTAATGTTAAGGAGTGTTGATTATTGCACACATAATTTATATAGATGTTGTGTGGGCTACAAGCCTATAATGATGTTAATTTTAATGCTTGAATGCGTGATTCTTGCCCATGAATTGAATCGGGAATGAGATTTCCAATCTACTTGCAGAATGTGATTTCCTTTAGGATTTTGAGTTTGGAATGATTCTTACTCACTTCATGAGTTTGTTGCATGTTTATTATTAGCCCAAGGGACCAATGGATCTTAGAAGCAAGACGGCCTTGATTTTTGTTTATTACTATCAACCTAGGTGGTATGCAGACTTATGAGTTGTTATGACTTTGCAATTTTTTCAATTGGCCTTAGTAATTATGAAGGTGCAAATCCCTATTATGTTTATATATCACTTACAGAGCTAGATATCAAGCCTTTTTCCATTATTTTTAATCTTAGGCAGGGTGTTTCTCATGGGTGTATGGGTATATATATATATATATATCTATATATATATAACATATATTATATTATATATATATATATATATATTATATATATATATATGATTTTACATAGGTGCTTCCTTCACCCAATTATGGGATTGAATCTTGTCTATACCTGCCTCAATCATGACTATGGAACGCGGAAGGAACTGGCACAAGAGTGTGGGTAAAGAGTCCCTTTATTTATAATAATCATTATGTAGGATTAAGAATTACACCTTCCCCCAACTGATTAGTGAATATGGCTTTTTTTACCAGAGAAAAAATATCAGAATTTGACTTTCAATGCCCACAATGCCTAACCATGTGCTAGATGTGACCAAGGCTTATGACTGTGGTCCTTCGAAACATGTCATATTGACCTCACTACTCCTTTGGGTGTTGGGACATATAAAAAGTTGTAGGTTCGATCTTGGTTGTTTCTTTTTTATGTTCACATGTCATTGCCACCTAATCACAGAGTCCCGTTAGCCCATGTTATTCCTTGGTGTGCACCCTTCATTATATCTTAGAGATATTCCTTCTGAGATGATGTAGTGTTATGGTCAAGTTATACGATCCCATCTCCAAGTAGCCTCTATTTTTTGTGTTATGACTTTTAGACTAGGACTGCATGCCACATCTCCTATTGTTGAGTCACGCTGGCTCATCCTCTTGTTGCACTCAAATGAAACTTCTGGGAGATGAACTTTGGGGAACAAAAAATTTCTCATCTCAATCTCTTAATGACCTGAGACACCTCATAAAGCCCCATCTCCCAAATTTTTATTCAAGTTTCAACATGTTCACCAGTTTCCACGTCATCCCGATCCCTATCATCCGAGTGAGTTGGGGCAGGGACTATAAAAGGAATTCTTGGGATTAAAGACCGAGTGTGAGGTAGAAAGGGTGGCCCGCTCTCATGCATATTAAATCAATATATATATACATATGTGTGTGTGTCTACATTTAAAACCTCCATTAAGAGTTATGAATCATCGATAAGGGTTAGCTTATGACCTGGTGTATGAGTGAGTTGATAATTGATATGTGGATTATATTAGCCATGTGGATCCCACATGACATGCCTGATTTCATGCCATTATTTAATATTCCATGACTTCAATTAACCATATATGTTGATCAAGGAATCATACTTGGAAAATATTTATAATCTCAAAATCGTCTTGGCGAGACAAACACAATGGCATCATTTGTTTTGAGTTTTGAAAGGGTATAAGAAAGCAAAAAATTTAGAACCCATTTCCATAATGTGACTATGGGAATTAGGTCATCATAGCAACTACCCCTTGCTAACCTTAATTTGTGTGGGGAATAGCAGGGGGTATGGTACAGAGTGGTATTAGAGCTTTCAAGTTTAACACTTGGACTAGATGGCCTCCATCGCAAACGAAGTGGAGGTATTGTAACACCCTCATCCAATGTCCACCCAAGTAACCATGCCAACCAGGGTAAACATGAGATGAGAGGCTACTATGACCAAATTTGACCTCCTATGTTACCTTAAGGAAGTGGAATCGAGAGAAACATCACACACAATCATCAACCATTAGCAATAGAACCCTCAGGAGACATGTCAGCCACTCAGACAGCTTGTCCCTGGGTCCCACTCCTATTCTGAATCTCTTAGGCCATAGTCGCTCTCATGCTATGGGAAAGGGAGTGACCAACAACCTCAAGTCGTTATCAGAGGCTTTCTTGCTAATGAGCAGAGACAAAAGTTGCCAGTTCTGTGCTAGTGACCCCATGATTTAAGCCACTTTTTCAGGCCTAGAGCCTAGGCCACTGTGAAGAATGGAGTGATAGCTTGAAATCAGTGAAATTACAAGGAAAAAATGATGCAAACATAATAAGATAAACAAGACTTAACCATACCCCTACTATACATCACAGGCATTTCATCAAACATATCATCAACATGTAACCTACAGGTGTGAACAACAGAATTAAGTGTAGGGATCTCATACTTATCTAGTAATCTCTATGAACAATTGTTCCCTCATGTAATTTGTCTCACTATCATCTATTAGGTCATAGGGACATTATCAATTCATATACAAATAAAAACATGTTGATATCCAGACATAGTTGTTGTCATAAAATATACATATAACCACCATAATAGGAACATAATTACCATAAACATATTAACCATCAAAATCCACATATATATCAATACATTTACACATGAAAATCAAGGGAATGAATTTCTCATTAATGAATGCAATGAACCAACCAGAGATTGGACTACCACATTCCACCAAACCATATATTTGTCGAGCCAAGTCTCTCTTTATCCAATCATCCCCATTCCATATTCCAAGCATGAATGTGGAACTCATAGAAAAAATCAAAAACACCAATCAACATGGATGCCACTGGAGTTCTCCGCCTACACATGAGGAGTTTGAGTGCCTCCTAGTCATTCAGGGTTTACTGTTGTTTCCGAGAAAACTAGTTTCTTTTCGATCTGCTAGTCCCACTAAGATTCATAGAGATCTTAGAAACAAACAATCAAAGCAATTTGCGATTTCCTTTATGTATGATAGATAAGAGAGAAGCAAAGGGACCAACCTGGATCTTCCTCTTGACTCCTTACTTGATTTCTCTCTCCCTTGATAGAGCTTGCAACTCCTCTCCTACTTGTCCCACTTAGAGAATACCTATAGAGACAAAATAACAAAACACCATCAAAGCATCTCAATCTATAATATCATAAACAATGCAAAATAAAAAATACATTGAACATACAATTGCATTCACAAATAACAAGATTCACAAATACACGATTGTATGGAGGAAAACTCAAAGAACTTTATTAAAATAGAAGGGAGAATTACAACCCAGTTGTTTGATCCAGCATCATCCTCCCAGCATCAAAGCCCTCTTCATCTCATGAAAAGCAAGATCACCCAACAATACAATGCTTCTTCTCAAAGACAAACTATCAACACTTCTTTACAAATTATAAAATTCTAGCCTCTAGATATCTCAGATGAGGGATCCATTTATAGATGTTTGCAAAGGTGTGAGTCATCTCTGGGTTTTTGATTAGCGTCATTCCACTTGTAGTTCTTGGTTTCACTTGGAGATTGCTTGGATCTCTTACTCAACCTTGGGCAAATTCAGAGACGGAAGTTTCATAGAGGAAGTTTGTAGAAGATTCCATGAGCATCCACTTAGCAAACTATCTCAGACATTTTTCCATTCTCACTCATCGCACCCCACAAAAGGCTTCTTCAGTATGCATCACACTTGGCTAGTGTAGCAGCCAGTATGCATCACACCCTGACAATGGAGCATTTAGTATGGTCCTGTTTTGGTCAGTTCTGAGTGGTTTTTCAGGTGGAACTTTTGGGGAATGATGTAATCGGTTGACCATGATCCTTTAGGGTATAAAAAAACACTTTTAGGAGTTAAAGAGCCCTTGGTTTATCGACATATAAGATTGGGGTTGCAATGCCCAAATATGTCTATAACAGTTGCCCCCCTAAAGCATGAAGTCGTAAATCTTTTGATGTCAGGTGAAATGCTTTATCATGAGGATCCGAGGTATTTGAACTAGAAGGTGACCTATATAAGATACAATACAATACATCATCATCATATTATTTTCATGATCTAGCTGAGGCGGGCATTCCCATGCTCAGCTTTATAAATTCATTTTCATGTACATAGGATAGATAAGCGTTTGTAGTTGCAGACTGTTGATTCTTTATATGTAGAGTCATCATCCCCTAGCTTGGATGATCATCTGTGCAGCTTCTGTGCACATTTGGTGTCTTTATATTCCTAAATATATCGCATCCCGGATGAATGAAACTAGATCCGGGGTCTTCAAACACGTTCAATCTTTGCCCGATGTACAAGTCGATCCATGTGAAAGGATGTTCTGAAGTCGAACATGGAAGGACATTGCTTGATTACCAGCCAATAATGTAAGATATTAATAGGCATGAGAGGAATCACCGTATTGATAATGATCCTCAAGGTACTACAGTACAATTCACATGTTGTGAATATATGATTTGATGTCAAACACCATGTAAAATCTTTCGATTGAAGGCCAATGATGTAAACCTATCGCCGGAAGTGAGAAACTTGCCATTGAGGCATGCAAGCTTCAAAGTACTAAAAGGGTTGTTTCTAAGTCAACTTCTTAGATAATGAGCTGATGTCGACAAGAAGTGACCCATTGTAGGAGGGCCTTAATGTATTCCACATTTACGACACGAAACGTAACAAATGATTTTGTGGAGGTGAAAATGATCTGATGATACAAGGTTCAGCAATGGCGGTCATGAAAAATGGAGGGTGGAGGTATTGCAGTGGATGACGCATTAACTGGATGCTGAATTCTATGAATGACTTCTCTTGAACATATTGGCAACACTGAGATGGATTGGTAGCGTTAACCCCAAAAATGGATGGTATAGAGGAGCAATGGTGAAATGACTAGTGAATGGAATAACCCAACTCGACTCTGTTAAACACACATGGGCAGCAAGAATAATCTGAAGGATAAATCATGAGAGTACAATTTTTATTAAAAACTGATATACATTTATAGTACATATTGTGACCGTTGGGTTCCACATCCCAAGGTCTCTTGGAATTCTTTTGTCTATTCAGCTTCCACACTAACCCATTGAGGATTAGGTGTTCAACATTCCCCCCCTTAATCCGAAGGGTTATGTTGTAGATCTAACCCGGAATTATATGAAAATATAAATAAACCCAAGAATAACAAGATCTGAATAGATAGAAATGCTTCTTTATTGTTCAAACCCTTAAGGTAGGGCAACACCATACATTCACTCCTTAAGGAAGGAGAACACTCCACAAGCCAGATGCCTGTTCATACAAGAATACTTCTCTTCATATCCCTCCATGTGGAGTCTCTAGCCTCTATATAGGCCTCATACATACAATACCATGCATCATTACCATGGTTTCCTCATACCATCAACTAATACCATGGGCCCTTACATTATTATTAACTACTTGTGGTCCCTTACATGACATGGGTTAACCACCTTATTTATTACTATGGCCCATCCCATTATTACATTATTACCTTGGGTACCTCCCTCGGTACCCCATATTACCCCCCCTAGGTATATAACATTCCACCCCCCTTAGCATGTTCGTCCCCGAAACATGTGAAGAACACAAATAATAAGATCTACTCAAAATAGTAGTCCACTGATACCATGCACGTGCATCTAGCCATCCAAGA
>APFE030635690.1:14961-27702 GCA_000404065.3 Pinus taeda
CTAGAAGAGTGTTTGACGTGTATTGAGCGCCTCCAGATGGTTCATGCATCCCTATGATAGAGGAACTTATCCCATCAACAGAGGAGCTACCCCATCCAAAAGAGGGAGTATCCCATTGATGTTGGAACTGAATAACTTCCTCTAGAACACTATAAATACAGGCCTTGGGCCAGAGGAGCGGAGGTTGAAAGCTTAACATTCCAAAGGGTAGATGCAGCTGGAATTAGGACTTCCATTGTAAGCTTGTGAGGAGAGATTACCATCCTTTCTTATTTCATTTGGAAGTGGGTGAGCTTGTCAAAGTAGAGGAAAACTCTTGCTGGACCCTGGGAGGAACTTGCACAACACCAAGGCTCAGGTTGTAATGGTTTCTTTTTTTGTTTCCTTAATACAAATAAGTCCATTCTTCTCAATGATTTGTTGTTAATGAATTGTTTCATATACTCCTTGGTCTATATGTTGAATATGCTTTGTTTTATGGAATATTCAGGTGTTATGTAATCGTTTGATTGTTAGTGTATCCAGGTTTCAAAGTGAAAGAGGAGCTCATATGGATCAACGAAGCTAGGCTGCTACAACAAGCGTTGGACCTAAGGTAAGATCGAAAAACACTTGGTTTATCATAGGATAATGTATATTTAGGGAAGGATTGCTCTTACTTGTTCTGTTTGTCACTAGACAGTCTTAGACTCCTAGGGAGGTTAGTTTTGTCCGCAAAAATAACTCTTTCCGCATGACACTCTTCATATTCTAAGCTATGTAATAAATAGGTGAAAGGGAGAAAGACACGTAGAGGAAACATTTGGAATAACTTTCAGTTTTTTCAACCATGCATGTCATTGAAGACATAATGATATGATAATGATAAGCAAACTTTTAAGATACAGTAAGAGGTATATTTCAAAAGATGTGCTTTGTTTTTGATACCTAGCCTCCAAAGGGTTATGCATTAGATGGAGTCTTCATGCAGTGCTGATATTGTGTCATACCTTGGGTTCCTTGGTCTTCTTATTTTTCTCCTCAGCTCCTTGAAATTCATCTATCATGTCATCTTTCTTCGTGGCCCCTGAGAGACATAATTGTGTAGTTTCAGTGAGCAGTGATTGTTGCGGGATGAGGCCCTGGGAGGACACATTTACTAAGTTTTAGCTGGATGAAAGGCACTGCTATGGGATGAGGCCCTAGGAAGACACATCTACGCAATTTCAGGATGCAAGGCAATCTGGGTAGTCAAGGGACAAAACTGCATAGTTTCTAGAGACATTGGGTTCCGGCTAAGGGAAGGACATTGGAAGAAAGCAATCTACAGTTTTGAATGATAAGGGAGGTTGGGATTTCTATGCATTGCATAGTTCCAATAGGGAAGGGAAAAGCTTGTAGTTTACATCTGTGAAGTGTGCAGTTCACGAAAGTTGGATGAGGCTAGGTTGATAAGGAAACTCCGAAATTTGGTTGTGTGGGATCAGTGGAACTGATGTGAACAATGATAAAACATGACTACGATCACACACTTGAAAACTTTGTGATACAACATAGACCATGCAGAACATATAACACATACTCCACTTAATGCAACAACCTTTTTGGTAGCTTATGGCAAGTGTGGCTCCGATGATAGAATTTTGGAGGATGAAGGCAACACTTGTGTAAGAGTGTGTGAAATGAGTGTGAAACATGTCTATGTGGTGAGGACAACCCATTCTCATAAAGGTTTCCCCCTTGAATAAAAACAAATCTCCCTTTGCATGGCAAGCGATAACCCACATGCCCAAAGATGACACATTCTATGTAAAGATAAAAGAATGAACGACTCTTAAGATCGAAAATGGGAGCTTGAGATCATCAACTTACCAATTAGTTACTAAGGAATGATCGATCACAATATCCATAGTAGGCTCTGAAATTTAAGTGCAAGCCAAACTTTTGGAGGGTGTTGTAGCTGCTACAACAAAGCCTTGACCTTCTTGCTAGCTTCTTTTTCAACCAATGCCTTGAATTCTACAAACTTGGGGAATGTCTCATCTTTCTTCCACATGAAGAAGATCCAACACTTCCATGAGAATTCATCAATAAAAGTGACAAATATTTGTGTCTGACAATGTAGGTTATCGAGAAAGGTCCATAAACATCATAGTGGATCCTTTCTATGACTACATGTTCTTTGTTGTCCCGATCATGGAATGTGGATTCTATGTACTTCTGCAATGTACATCATTTACATACATCCTACTGCTTAAGTTCTCCTTTAGGGAGGCCAGTGGTTATTTGTTTTATAATATTCGAGGTACTATGATGAAAATGACCAAGTGTTTTGTGCCAAAGTTCATCGACATTGTGACCTGCACTTTCTCTATCTTAGTGCTTAATGTAGCACAATCTTCTACATCTAGCTTATATAGGTTCTTCCCATGAACCCCAATATACATCACATGTCCCGTGGCTATGTGTCTTAGGAACGTTTTTCCTCTATTGAATATAACTTCACAACCATGGTAAAACAACCACTTGGTGAATTCTAGTAGACGGACCCCTAATCCTTTACCTTTACCTTTTTTTACTAGCGCCTCATACTGAAAATTTGAAGACAAAATATTTATTTTCTCTTAAAAAATTATCTTAAAGTCCCCCTCCATGTAGTAGTGTCGAATGCAATGATAGACAAGCTGTCTCTAATCGTATTAGTAGATATGAAAGAGACAAAAGAGGAATCGATGTCTGAGAAATCTTGTCAATAGAAGTTGTCGCATTTTTCTTAGTTGAGTACCCCCACAAAACAAAGAGCCCAAAAAATTGTTGTATTTATATAAGATAACGTGAATGGTAAGTAAAATAACAAACTCGGTATAGGCACAAGACAGTAGTTCCATACAAGCTGGTGGACTTAGGACGCACTGTCAGAGTCAATTTTGCAGTTGTTAGATATTATTGCCTTAAATTGATATGTTTGTGTCTTAATTGTTAATTGTATTGAATAGGTTTCATCTAAAGTGACCATTATCTTAAATATAAAGTTTTGTCTTAAAATATGTTTGTCTCAAACTATTTTTTTCTTAAATATAAAGTTTTGTCTTTGAATATTTGTCTCAAACTACTTTTTTTCTTAAATATAAAGTTTTGTTTCAAAATATTTTCATCTTAAATCATTTTTGTCTTAAATATAAAGTTGTCTTCAAATATTTTTCTCTCAAATTTCTTTTGTCTTAAAATATTTTTGGCTTAAACTATTTTTTCTTAAATATAAATTTCTGTCTTAAAATATTTTTGTTTCAAACTGTTTTTGTCTTAAAGGTTATATTTAAGACAATTCAATTGATATTAAATTTTAATGTAAAATAACTAAAATAAAAAGTGATTTTTAAGAAAAAAGATTTCTTTTGTCTTAAAAAAATGTCTTAAAATTAACCTTGGTGTAGTAGTGCCTCCTAGTAACGCTTTTCTCGAAGGCCTGACCTGTGTTAACCTATCTAGGCTTAGTTTCTTGCAATCTATGCGCATCCCAGTTAATTCTAGAGGAATATACCTTGTTTTTTTTCTCATGGTTTTTGATGGAGAGAGTCAAAAACCATCATCTAGAAGGTGATCGAGTCAAGGATTTCAAGGTTTAGTGACGTAAATTGATTAGAGAGTGTGAGAATGAGAGGGTGTGTATGCTACATGTTTGCAGAATTGGAAAGAGGATCAAATCTCTGACTTGGAGAAAACTTCAGGGAACAATGGAGCTACAATAAATTTATTTTTAATATATTTGTGTGTAATTATTATTATATATATATAGATATATTATTATAATATATATATAATATATATATATATATATTATTTATATATATATATATTATATATAGATATATATATATTAATTATTACTTCGATTAAATAATTAATTATTTTTTTAATTTTTTTTCCAATACGACTAAAAATTCTATTATATCTTATTTAGCAATTGAATGTCTAATCTTTCTAACTATATAATATAATAGATTAGAGAAAATTTAATCAACATGACATATCTTCTAGCATTCTATATTTTGTTAAACATTCACTTATTTATTTTTGAATGTTGTAACTCTAGGTTTTATTAAAGATTTTATTACATTTTACTTTATATATTTGAGTTAATAATATCAATAAATATTTAGCAAGGTTTCCCTGCTTTTTTTTGTGAAGTCCCCTTTGTTGTCTTTCATATAGAGAATATGCTTTTGTCGTCATATGCTGAAAATTCATCATGATATCTCTATTTTATTCATTTTTTTTACTACTTAGCTAATGTTGACCATGATGAGTTGATAACCATCATGATAATATGCCTACCTATCTCATATTTTCCCATCCTTTTATGTGAAATTAACTTCAAACTCGACAATACCTTAAACCTCATATTTACTTTTTTCCATATTTTTTGTTAAATATAATGACATTTATCACTTTGATAATATCAAAATGAATCTATCAACACATACATATATTAGTATTTTTAATTGTTCTTATTTTCTAAATAAATTTGCTTACATTTTTTTACCTTTAATCTTAGTTAATGTTATTTTCCACCTTTAATTTAATTATATTTTTTCCATCATGAAGATACATTGGCAAGGTGAACTTTCATTTTGATGCAATGGAACTACAAATCTAAATAAGTGAAAGGACTATCTCTACTTGTATTATATAAGAAAAAACATCATTTTTTCACAATCTAACTCAACCCCATTAAGCTTACATCATAATTAACATAGCCACACTGGCATAATAATATACAACATTAGCATTAAAGTCAAACTGAAAAAGCTAAAATAAAAAAGTCCAAACCCCTCTCAGACATTTATACCCATGTTCATGAATGATTCTAAATAAGCTAAAACCCTAAGATTTTAATATTAGTAATATTTATGAGAATCTTGAACCTTCTTTGTTGATTTCTCTTTAGGCTTTGTGAGTGAGAAACTACACTTCCATGAAGTATAATATCTTTTTCTAAAATTTTTCCTAATTCATTATCATTTTTCACAACAGATATTAAGCACTATGCAATAAGCCAATGATTAGCTTCGTGTGCTTTCATCTTATTCAATGAACATCATTTATTCTTAACCAACTGACAAATGGAAAAACTCCCTAATACTTAATATTTTTCATTTCTCACTACTACCTAAATATGATAGAGAATTATCCTAATCTACTAGTTATCTTTGACATATTTTTTTCCAATCCAAACCCAAAAACTACCATAATACAATTAAAAAAAATTAAAATAAACTCTCAAATCTCCCAACAAACCAATACCAATTCAAATTTCATAAGCACATTTATATACAGTCAAGCAAGCAATGAAACAAGTAGACGAATTGACACGTTATAATGCCAGATCGATGAGTAGAAATTCGGGTAACGAGCAATTCCCGTAGTGGTACTATATCGTTCTTCACTCCGACGTAGTGTAATAAAAAGCATTAATAAAAAGTAATAATGAAATATGAATATGAACAAAAGAAGTATAACCGTTTTCGGAATCAATAGTAGAGTTTTATGAATGTATAAATTATTCAAATTAATGTTTATCTTTTATTTATAAATATTACTAAAATATTTTGGAAAGATTAAATTTTTATTATTCATTTATTTAATAATTATTGAATATTCATATAAAGTTAATTTTTTATCATTCATTTTACTAATAATTTATTATTATTAAAATACATATATTAATTAAAATTAATATTAAATATTGTTATTAAAATTAAAATTAAAATAATATTAAATATTAAATTTATTATTGAAATTTATTTAAGTTAAATCGATTAAATAACTACATTAATCTTTATGTTCATGTTGATTAAGAGTATGTTTATATCTGAGTATCGCTGAACATGATAATTTATGTTAACTATAATTGATTATAGTTGATTTTTTGTTGACTATAATTAACTTTTGATTATTTTTTGCTAAGTATGATTTACTTTTGTTACTTATAGTTTGTTATGTTTTATTAACTTAATTGTATTTTCCAAAATGTAATGTATATATTCCCTATAATTCGTTTATACTTTGCTTTTCATTAATTATGTTTAATTATATATAATTTCAAAAACATATTAGTCAAAATTTTTATAAATGACTGGATTATATAATTTACAAAATATAAAAATTATAGTTAATTAAGATTATATATATTTACAAATATTGAAAATTATGATCAACTATAATTATATATAAGATGTGTATAATAATTATAGTTAACTAAATTTTATCTAGAAAATCAATTTATATAATTTATATAATAAAATCTAAAAAAATAAAACGGACATCTTCTGTTCCAAATTAGGTTTTCTTTTTCCAAAGGAAGGTGAAGGCGAATTTTTCCAACATTCTATGGTGTGAGATGAGGATTTTCTCCCAATAAAGGCGGATACGAAACTTTTCGATTATTTTGTTGTTTGAAAAATAAAGGTTTTCGGGCGAAGGTATGATCATTAATCATTCAAACTATAAATCGTTATTGTTTCAAATACTCAATTAAATAAATTATTAGAATAATTGTTATTATTTCAAATTTTCTCCGAGATAGTATATTTAATTTCCAATATACAATCTATCAGCAAACTAATAATGACTATAGTGACTATTATCTCAAATTCATCCTTTAAACAACTAAAACATAATAAAAACACTTACGAACTATAATCGTTAATATCTCAAATATTTCAAATTTCTTCTCACTATAAAACCAGTAAGCACGCAAATACCACATCCTGTGAGCCCCGCGTAATTTGTTTTTCAAGGTCAAGTCTGCTGCATCTTATTCGTCGCCTTCAGGGGCCATCTTATTCGATCGATCTCATGATTTGATGGCTAAAACGAAGGACAACGATCAGAAAACTGAGGAATCCATTCCATCCGAGAGAAGAATCATAGAAATGCAAAAGTAGGCGTGTTCGTGCATTAACATATGAAAAGAAAAGATATGCAAAAGAGTTTCGGTTGCTCCAACAAAATAAATCAACTCTACGAACTTCAGTGATCAAGGCGGCTTGACACGCTTGAAAGGTTGACAATGGAGCAGACGTTCCGCCTTTAATCGTCACCTTCACAGAGTCCGGCAGTGACTTGCACCCTGGGCTCTGCTGCTGCTGCTTCAACAAGAGTAGCCGCCAGGGAGGGTTGCACAGCGGACGGCCTTGGACAGCCACTATTTTAAGCCCGAGGTAACTAAATGGCAGAATGCCGAGCGACCAAACCAAACCTCTCAACTAAATTTGCTTCCAAAAAGAAACCCAAAGAACGAAACCAACCCTGTCAACCAAATTGGCTTCCAAAAAGAAACCCAAAGAAATCCAGATGCTAAACCATCATAGCAGGAGCCGCCCTCAAGCATGACTCATGGCACACCTTTTGCATCCGCCACATAAATTGTCCGCTACCAAGTGTGTATTAACATTTTCAAATTTATTTTCATTTTTACTAAATGATCATTAAATCCAAAAAAAAATCGCTTAGGGTAGTTTTTTCTATGATAACAAAAAATAGCTTAGGGTAGTTATGTCTATGATAATCATTGTCCAAGGAAATTTCTTTTTATAAATATTTGGGTTTTGAGGTTTCTCATAAGCTCAACTCTAATTATAACATGGAGAAAAAAACTATTGCAGGTTGGAAAGCTAATTATGAGGTTGAAACCAGTTGTAATTCTGGTAGTTTTTATTTGGAATAAAAAAGACTCCGCTTTGAGACTCTAGTCACTAGTATTATCTTATAGTGATGTGAAGTTTGGGGTTGCAGTATCTAGAGAGTCTTGGACAATGATTGAGATGATCCAAAAAAAATCATAACCTATAACCTCAAGATGAAGGGAAATACTCTCTATCATATCCTCTTGATGGAAGCGGGTATGTCCTCCACATTGAGATGATCCAAAAAAAATCATAACCTATAACCTCAAGATGAAGGGAAATACTCCATATCCTATCCTCTTGATGGAAACCTGTTTATCCTCCATATATGTCCTCCATTGAAAGTACCGCTATGTTTGGATAACTTATGTATAAGAAGCAGCTTTACAATATGGATTCCAAGAGACTCCAAAAAATTACTTCTAACTTTAGTCAAAACCCCATTTATGTCCTGCATGGAAAGTACGGCTATGTTTAGATATCTGATGTATAAGAAGAAGCTTTACAATATGAATTTCAAGAGACTCCCAAAAATTACTTCTAACTCTAATCAAAACCCCCACCTACACCTCAAGCACTGGTGGCATAAGGATGTCCAATCTTGGCTCAACTTTTGGGGGATTAAGGAGAAGATCATCAAGGGCAGCAAGGATAGTATCAAAGATACTATGACATCCAATTTTAAGGATAAGATGTGGGATGGTAAAGAGATTGAGGGTAAAAGGAAGCTAAAATAATATAAGCAGGTGATCAACCCCACCCTTGATAACTAGCTTTATTTCTTTATGTTGACCAACAAAAACAAGAAAATGAACATTGCTAAGATAAAAAGAAATTCTCATGAGCTTTTAAGTGGGATCAGAGGATGGTCTAGCCCCAAGACTCCTTAGGACAATAGAATGGGTCATATTTATGATTCTAAGAAGATGGAAGATGAAAGGCACTTCATTTTAGACAGTCAAATTGTTGCCCACATCCGCTCTCAATTGTCTATCATAAACAATACCTCCATTCTTCTTGACTTGTTAAGTCAACCCAACTATAGCGATTTTGGAACCCTTCATTTTGATCACACAAGATTTTGAATTTTTCTTTTCTCAAGGTCCAATAGACCACATTGGTCATGTTAATCATCACTACCATCATCATTAAATTAGAAAACAAATATGTATTAATATTTTTAAAATTATTAACTTAAAAATAAAAACAAATAACTTTTAAAAATAACTTTTAAATGGGAAACAATAAAATCCATTCTTCTTAAAAAGTTCCTAATTTAATTAAAAAAGTGACTATAATAAGTTATATAATTTATATTTTTATGAAGTATTTGAATTTTATTTCATTTTAATAAATTTAAAAAATTAAGATTTCTTTCCAAAGTAAGTGTACCTTTTTTCATTTTTAAATTAGTTATATTTTTAAGTGGTTTAATTTAATAAATTTACAAAAGAATGAACTTTATTACAAAAATGGTTCCATTTTAATAAATTTTTAAAAGTTAAAATTTTTTTTTAAAAAGTTATTTGTTTTTATTTTTAAGTCAGTAATTTTAAAAATATTAATATACATTTGTTTTCCAATTTAATGATGATTGTCATGATTATTAATGATTAACGTAGTTAATGTGGTTCATTGGACCTGAAGTTGGACTTGAAGAAAAGAAAATTCAAAATTTTGTGTGATTAAAAAAATTCTAAAATCTATATATCTATATATAAACATTATTTTTTGATATAAATCACATAGGAGATAATTAGCAATGTGGTTCATCTTTAGGACAAGATGATGAATCACATCTAGGCAATGAAATAAATAGATGAAGAGAGCAACTAACTAGCCGTTCGAAAATAACAACTAGTTTGACTAAAAAAAATTGACTAGTCCCAAACCCGTAGACGAGAGTATCTCCTACATGATTTTTACCTAAAGATATTGTTATAATTAATATGGATAACAAAAATCTAAACTCAACAAATATAATAATAATAATAATAATAATATCTATTTTTAAGGTCACAGCCAAGCCAAACACCAAATTGGTGTATGAAACCCCTTGTTTGTGGGACAATGGATCGGCCTCTGCTCAGGGATTTAACTGCTAACTCTACGAAGGCATACATACTCTACCTCCTCTACTTTTGAATGTGTAACCTCTTAAGGAAAAACACATGTTCTTAACCATTAAGTTCACTCAAGCTGTATATAATAAACACACCTATCAACTATAATGAAAGCAATTTTTAAATTTATTTTTATCAATAGAAAATAATAAATATATTTTCATATTTTTAATTTAATTTTATAAATGGAAAATAATATATATATTTTCTATAAATTTAGTGATTCTAATAATTCAATTCAAGTTTCTTCCGACTTCTAGATTGCAAATGATATACGAAAAAGCAGGGTAACTTTCGAAATCCGATGGTTTGCGGGTTTTAACTGGAGGCAGTTGCGGTCATCGTAAATAGTCTGATTCCTTAAAATAAAGCATAATCTTAGCAGCCCACAATTTAGTCTAGAAAATAATGAAAAAATAACGAAAAAAAGTAATATCTAATGAGCTTCATGATTTTGGAGGTCTTATAAATTCTTAACCGTTAAAAATAATTATTTCTAACAACGCATCCCCACTGCCGCATTACACACAGCCTCAGGGCAAATAACCGACTTAGTTTAATGTAAAAGAGTAGATGTATGCCTAGTCCGGACGCAGAGTCTGATGAGTTATATGCAGCGGTAGCTGGTGCTTTACTGTTTGAATGTTATGAGTAGTTTTTTGGTTAGCAATCGAAATTGAGTGTTTGAGTTATGTAAGCTGTGTTGTACTCTCGTCAATTTTCGTTAATGGTATTAAATCAATTTTGATTATTAGAAATCATTTAAATACTTTTACCGTCAAATTCTGGAATAATTTTTAGCTACATCTTCCATGAAATTGTGATCTCGTTAGACCATGCATTACAAAAAGTATCATCGCAGGCTGAATGGCTTGGGCAACATTCAGAGTACAGAAATTCGGCAGTGGCCAGATTTAAATCTCTCATTATGGTTTAAATTAAAATATTTTATTTTCTAATAAAACAAAGGTGCTGATTGTTGAGAGCCAGAAATTATTTTGATGGAGAGAAAAAGTGAAGTCAAGTAGTTATTAGCTATGACAAATAAATAAAGAAAAACAAAAAAAATACTCGCTGTGGGAAAAATAAAAGAATAAATAGATATACCATAGTTTCTGCCCAGTGGCTCCAACTTTGACTCTACCCTCAATCACTAAATCCCATATTCTGTCAAAATCTTCGAGCTAAATTTTCAATGGAAAGGAAGTGCCTTTATTTCTAACTTTGCTCAACCACAACGAAGCCAAACACTAAATTTTGTCAAAACATCTATGAAAAAAAATTAAATGAAAAGAAAATTAATTGGAAGAGAGAAAAAAAAAAAACAAAAAGCCAATTATTACGAAAACCAATTCACTTAACGAGACGAATAAGAATTTACTAATGGTAATATATCTCCTATATTGTACCATTTAATCGTTAATCTTTTTTTTCGGTAGTAAAAAAGCTTAATATATATTATATTAAGGAAAAGATATACATGTGCTATAATTCATTAGATGCCATTTTCGGCAAAACAAAGTACAGATATACCGTGCTTGTAATGATAATGATAGAAAATACATTTTTCAGCCGCCCAGTGGCCAAGCAAAATAAGATCAATGATAATGATAGAAAATACATTTTTCAGCAGCCAAGTGGCCAAGTAAAATAAGTTCAAAACTACAAAAGGAAAATTATGTAGTCATGCAACACTGTCACAAAATTTTAATCTTAATCACAGTTGTTTAACCTTTAAAAGGATCCATCTGAGCTGTTTAACCTTTAAAAGGATCTATCTGAGTGTTAGTTTGCTCAAAGTGATGGCATAGGAAGGGTTTCTACATTATGAAACTATGTTATGAAATTTATAAGCCTATATAAGAAAAATTTACAAAAAAAGACTATGAAACACATGCATAGAGAAGATTAACTTAGGTTTGGAAGGTCCTCCATATCAAAATTGTTCTGCTCCCATGTGATCTCTAGATATCATTTGTCAATGCGGCCTTGCAAGCCCCCCTTTGATAGTATGTCTGCTTCCTTGTTAAGGCACCTTCCAATGTGTTGGATTGTATAGCTATCTTGATATTTCCATAGGGCTTTGATTCTTTCCATCCATCCTTGAATTCTAGGATTGTTGATAGATGCCCTCCCCAAGACTTGATCAATTATGATCATCGAATTAGGGTGGGGTTCTCAAGGAAACTGTTGAACCATAGGAGACCCCATAGAGATGTGTAGGGTTGGGTTCTCAAGGAGACTGTTGAACCATAGGAGACCCCATAGAGCTACTGCTTCAGCTTTTGCATTTGTACCAACACCACAATTCCAGTACATCCTGTATGTCAAGTCACTATTTATGGCAATGAAAAAGCCACAAGCACAGGTGTTCCCTTGTGTGGCCCCATCAAAGAATTCCATAGGGTAAGTGGATTGAATATCATTCTTCATTTTAGGATCATCTTTAGAGCATATTGGTTGTGCAGAAAATAAAGAAAGATTTGAGACAATTTTTTCAATTATTATAGAGAATTCCTCCCTAAAGTAGTTGAAGATGCTTCTATTCCTCCACTTCCAAATTGCCCAGAAGATGAAAAGAGGGATAATATGCCACGCAAACTTTTGTCTGCTCCACCATTTCAATGATTCTCTAATACAAGTGTGTTGAATATATGGGAAGTTAAATAGGAAATAAATCTTTTTCCAAACCCGAGTAGTGAGGAGGGAGTGTAAAAAAATGTGGTCATTGTCTTCTAAATGGTTTTTGCATATGGAGCATATGCCAAGTCCACACGAGTTCTTTTTTTGCAAGTTTTCCCAAACAAGGTTCATGTTATAATAAACAAGCCAAATGAATATAACAATTTTGATTGGAGCTTTTGTTTTCCAGAAGGCATAAAGTGTATGTAACATCCCTCCCTTAATAATAAATAATAAATAATAAGAACTAATAAAAATAATACAAAAAT
>APFE030635690.1:38224-106077 GCA_000404065.3 Pinus taeda
AATAAATAAAAATGATAAGTAATAAAAATAAAAATAGTAATAACCAAAATAACAAATAATAATAAAAATAAAAAAATACTAATAACCATAATAAAATAAGGAAATTATCAAAAAAAATTAGCATGCCGACACTTGGAGGGTGGGCATGTGGCATGCAGACACATGGAAGGTGTGCATGTGGTTTCCCTTCCAATGTTTTTTCTATTTAAGGAATGATGAGGAGGATGGAGGGGTTCGATCATTCTGAGGTTCTCTCTTCATTCTCTTGGGAGAGTACTGAGACTTAGGAATACTGGCAGTAGTCGTTGATTGAGGGCTTGGGGGTGGCCATTTGCTGCAGAATCCTGCACAATTGAGCCTACGGTTGGGAGGAGAGTCGTCCCCAAATCTTGTGGTCACTTCGCAGCCGGAAAATACAGGTATAATTTCACTAAAGAATTGTTTTCCTTTTTACATTAATTTTAGTTTACTTGTGCTGTTACAGTGTATGGCCCTCCTCTTTCGTTGCAACCTTTTTTGATAATATCTAGTAGGCGTCTGGTACAATTATGTTATCTGAAAATATTTTGTTGGACCAAATGATTTTATCCAGGATACCTAATTTGCAGATGCCTATTTGTTTCATATTTGTGATGACTTGAAGCCATTCCTCTTCCAAGTGACCGATTAACCCCAGTTCATAGGCTCTTTTCCACATGGGGAGATTATCCTGCCAGCCATTTATGACTTAGCCCAAAAAAAAGAAACCATGGGAGCTGTGTGATATTGTCGGAAATGGAGAAGTTTGGTTCAGCATCTAGAATTGGGTCAAAACCAATAAGAATGTTATTCCCAAATTGGAATTTCCATGCCAGGTGTTGAATGAAGCATTTCTCAATTTTTAGGAAACTTGACCAGATTGTTGAACCATGTTTTATACTAATTGAACCAAAATGGTACCAAAACATGAAGTCTTTGTTCTTTAGATATTTATGTTGTATGATCTTACACCATATAATTGCTCCAAATAAACCCCTCTAGAGTGATTTGATAAGTAATGCCTCACCAAAACGACAAGGATCTAAAATTCTCCATCCACCCATGTCCTTGGTGAGATGGAATTTTCTTCTACTGTGTGTGCCCGCCCAGATGAAATTTTCCATAAGTTAGTTTATGTCATTAATGATGGAGGCAGGTATATGAAAAAAATGTGCCCAATAGACACCTAGTTGTGTTATAACAACTTTGTTAGATTGGCCCTACCCACTATGGATAGACATCTAAATTCCCATCCAGAAATTCTTTTATGGAACTTTTCAGTGAGCCATTTCCAATCAAAATTTCTATAACATGATGGTTTAAGTCTATAACCAAGATACTTCAGTCCATTTTGCATAGGTTTAGCCTCAATTCCAAATAAGTCTTTAATATATGTAATAGTTATGATATCAGATTGACTATAATAAATAATTGATTTATTGGAATTCATGCACAATCCCTAAGCATTTGCAAATCTGCTGAAAATATTAAAAAAATAATACCAAGAGAAATGATAGAGCATACCCATTATGAGGATGTCATCGACAAAGAGGATATGTGAGATACGGATGTTGTTCCCTAGCTTCAGTGATTTGAAATGGCCCTCTAGAACCGCTCTTTTGATATGCAGACTCAAACAGTCCATTACGAGGATGAATAATAAAGGAGATAAAGAGCATCCCTAATGAAGATCTCTACCATGGAAGAATCTTGTTGGAAGTCCATTGATAATGATAGCATAATTTACGTCGTCCACACATACCATAATCCAATTAATACATCTAGGTTGTAAACCAATCTTGCTAAGAATTAGTCTAAGAAAACCCCAATCCAAACAGTCATATGCTTTACAAAGATCTACTTGCATAATAGCCACGTCCATGTTTTTTGTGTGGATGGAGTGCATGCTTTCCTATGCATTTGCCAAAGCATCATGGATGATTCCTCCCGGAAGGAATCCATGCTGTTCAGGAGATATGAAAAGAGAGTGTCATACGCAACCAACCTACACTTTGATATGATTTTATAGATGACATTACACAAAGAAATAAGGTTGTAGTCCGAGAAGCTATCAGCAGATTTGTTTTTTGGAATGAGAGCGTTGATTTGTTTTTTGGAATGAGAGCATTGTATGTAGAGGTTACCTTTTGTTGAATGTAGCCCATATTTCTAGTTCCTCAATCATACCCAGTGGATCCATCTTGATGATTTCAAAGAAGTGAGAGAACAGTTCAATAGTTCATCCATCAGGACTGAGCCTTTTGTCAATCTTAAAGGACTTGAGAACCCCCAGCAGCTCTTTCTCGGAGACTTCCTTAAAAAGATCTTCATTTTTCTCCAGATCAAACATGATAGGATATGGTCCAATTCCCCAAATCATATCTTCCACAAAAGAATTTTCATTGCTTCTATGAGCATTTTGAAAGTAATTTACAGCAACATCACTTATTTCTTCTTTTGTGTGGGATATTCGTCCATCTGAGTCAATGATTTGCCATATGGAATTTATATTAGAAATTTGAATATCTATAGAAAAAATTTGTATTTCAGTCCCCTTATTTTAACCAGAGTACCCCGCTCTTTAGTCTCCATGTAGCTTTTCTTCCATCATTAGAATTTTCTTCTTCGTGTGTTCCATTTGTTATATGTTGGGTCAAATGTGGTCAGGGAGGAAATGAGAGGACATGGAGGCTTGAAAAGAGTCCAGTTGTTCTTGAATTTTCACAAGCTCTTTTCTCTTGTCTCTAATTTTCTTCTTCTGCCAAATTTTACAAATCCCCGAAGGGAGTGTAGTTTCTCCAGGATACTGAGCATAGGAGAAGATCCTCTGACATTAATATTTCTCCAAATGTGGTGTACCATCTTATTAAAATCAGCATCCTAAATGTGGTGTACCATCTTATTAAAATCAGGGTCCTCTAACATTAATATTTCTCCAAATGTGGTGTACCATCTTATTAAAATCAGCGTCCTAAATGTGGTGTACCATCTTATTAAAATTAGGGTCCTCTAAGATTTTTCTATTGAATTTGAAAGGGAAACCCAAGCGAGGTTCCCTTTTCCTCCATTGCAAAGTGATGGATCTATGATCTGATATAAAATTGTTGATGGTGTTAACTTGGACATCATCCAAAAGGTCCACCAGTTGCTCATGGATCATGAAACGATCCAATATTTTGGCCACAAGCATCATGTGGTGGTAATTTTGGAGTAACAGACATCCACGAAATTGTTCATGATAATGGCATTTTGGATTTTCCCAGCCAGAGGGTCAGCGTTCCTGAAGCAACCCCAAATTTCATCAAGGCTGATATGACATTTTAGATCTCCTGGGATAATGGGAGTCCATAATGAGAGTCCAGATGATATGAGTCAGTCCCAGAAAACCCCCCTATCTCTACATGGGGCATATATGTTTAAGATATGGACATAACCCGGCAAGGCACGGAGATTACCTTCCATAAGTATATCAACGAAACGTTCAAAGGCTTTAACGTTGATCCATCTCGGGTCCCATAAAGCCAATAGATCACCAGAGAGACCCAAAGCAGCAGTTGCAGATAAATGCCGGATTGGAAACATTTTCCAGAAATATTAAATAGCGTCAGGAACATTGTGCATCGTCTCTTGTATGAAGATGATGAACAAAAGTAGAAATAACAGCACGTTTTTGAGCGCTAAATATTTAGGGGTTAAATTGGGCTTTCATCCGTACACCATTCAAAGTTGAACCATGAATCAAATAAATAGCCATCAATCTAAAATACATAAACAGAGATCACTTTGAATGCCATGCCACACGTGAGGAGACATAGCTAAACATGAACTCCAACACAGAAGGAGCAAACATAACACCAAACGCGGAGCGCTCCACATCCGACCAAACGCGGCTTGAGAGGAGAGGAGAGAAATGCGAGAGCGGAGGTATGAAATTAAACAAATCTTCAATTTGCTGGACCTCTACAACGGTGATATTTCCGATCTATCATTCCACGTCACCTAATACAATTTGAATTTTGATAGTTTATATTATATAATCGTCTTCCACATCGTTTCATCATCAAGATCCACTTGCTTTGCTCGACCAGTCCAACCGTAATATTTTCCATCCATCATTCCACGTACCAGGACACCAATATATTACAATTTGAATTATGTTCGTTTATAACCATCTCCCACATGGTTTCGTCATCGTCCTCTGCTCCGCGACTTTGAATCCAGTGGTTGTTCTGACGACTGGATAAATGCTAGTCTATAATGAGATTTTTTGGAAGTTTTTCTGGTGGGTTTTTCCCGTCAAAATCCGGCAGCAATTTATTGGAATCGCAAGTTTGATAGCTAGTTTCTGCACAATCAAATTGCCCCGGGGTTTTTTCAGGGTGCTGAATCCAAATATGAAGTTAAAAAACCATTTTAACTGCAACAAATCAAAATTTAACCTCAATTTCCTCCGCCGGATTCAGTCAACGGAATCTCCAAAAAATCGCATTATAGACCACTCCCTTCATTATTGTGACGCTCCACTCCACTAGATAACGACATTTTCAGAAAAGGGTTGTGATTATAATCATCTGATCAATATTTTCAGGAAAACCACCGGATTAGTGTTGGGACTATGATAGTCTCATCAATATAATAAGCTGCAAAGAAAATATGTACGAAGTAAAATTTGATTTTAAAACACAGCTTTTAAACATCAATATAATAAGCTGCAAAGAAAATATGTACGAAGTAAAATTTGATTTTAAAACACAGCTTTTAAACGTTTAAGACTAAGCAAGGGTGAAATTATTCCCCGCCCTTCATTTCCAAGTGAACATGCTCACGCGCTTAAAAAAAATCATTAAGCTTGATTTAATATTAATATTTTTACATAATTATCAACTTCAAAAATGTATTAACTTATTTCAATTGTTACATAAACAATTTTACTTTTAATAATGTAATAACTTAATGTTAATAATAAACAACAACACTCAATAAATTAAACTAAATAAAATAAACGAAATCACATATCTTAATAGATCGTCTATTCATTATTCATTTCTATAATAAGTCTTATAAATCACAATATGCGAATAATTTTTGCATAAGTTAATGCGCACACAATTCTATAAGTCTATGATTTCATTAAAAGTTTTATAATTGATTTAGTTACAATATTTTTAATATATTTTATAAGTTAATTATATTATAGGTGGTTATAATATTTTTTATATATGGAATAATGAAATTATATATTATATAATTATTATTAATTAATGAAATTTATTCTATTATATATAGTTTAAGTGGGTCTAATACTTAAGAGCATGTATTTATTTTTAAAAAGTCATAAATTCAAGCACAAAAGGGGTAGAGTGTAGAATATATACATGCCTTAGCACAGAGGTGAATCTCTTATTCCATAAACTAGGACAAACAAAGTGCTCTCATACACTAACTTAATGTATAACTTGACCATGACTTTAAAATTAGACAATATTAATAATATATATTTTTAACATTTAAAAATAAATATTAATAAACACCATGCTCTATTTGCTAAAAAAAGCCATTATATAAAAGCAATTACATATCCACCCAACATGGAATAGATTGATTTGATCTACATCCAACCTACTTTTTAATGCCCTTTAGAAATTTTACATAATCCACGAGTTATCTCATAATCCACGTATGTTTTGTAATTATTTTGGTTTATATCACCATGCATAGAATTGATATTAATATTAATAAAAAAATAATTGATCTTGTCAAAATGTTAATGATGATATTTAATGTTTCATAATTTACTAAAAATATTAAACATATTTATTTAAATACAATAAAATTCAAAAGAAGTTATTATAAATTTTTAATAAAAAAATTAGAAAGTATTTGTTTAATAACCTCGATTCACTAATTACTGTAGTTAAAAAAGTGTTGTTTTAGTTTTGAGCCGAGAAAGCTAAAAATATAAATAGACATATATGAATGTATGTTTTTCATTTTATTTTAATTGCATAATGTTTTTATGTGAACTTTCATTGGGAAGCAATGCTAGAGAAAGCTCACTTGAGGTGAGGAAAAGCAATGTCGACTGGTTTCAGGTGATTTTAACAAAACTTGAAGGGAGAATCTAGGGTTTTACTTTACGGTTTTGTCGCTGGTCACCATGGCGGGGCGCGGAGGACGGAGATCAGCTCCCTTCTACAGTCAAGTGGTTGTGGATAGAAGCAAGGTAGTTGGATTGCATCGCTTCAAGAAGCCAACGGAGGTGGTAATAGATGCTAGGAATACAGAAAAAAAATAGAAGCTATCAGACCTCAAGGATAGGAAGAGAATCATGAGGAAGCTAGTATGGAGGAGAGGACAAAGGTTAGCAGTTCGAAAGTTGATCCTATGAGTACATTAGGGGTCTGTAAACCCAAGTCAACCACTATTCCTCGAGTCGTTTTAAGTGGCTTAGCGTTGCAGGTACACAAAGACCACATGTCCGAGTATGCTATTATCTGTAAATTTATGGGGATTTGGCTGATGGAGAAGGCTTTTGCAAGCATGGATAAGGAACCACTGGAAACCAAAGGGGGAAATTTACTTTCACCTTGGGTCTAAGGGCTTCTTCATGGTGGTGTTCACAAGCGTAGAGGATAATGACAGAGTGTTCGAGGGAGGACCATATTTTTACGCTTTTGCAGGCCTTTATATGAGACCATGGGTATTGAACTTTATCCTTGAACAAGAAACTTTCACTTTAGTGTTGGTATGGATAAGACTCTATTCCTTTCGCTTAGATTATTGGCTATTGGAGTCTTGAAAGGCTATCAACAACAAGTTAGGGCATTTTATTAAGATCTCAGATGCTACTCTAAGAGGCAAATACACATCCTTCGCCTGGATATGTGTGGAAATGGACCTATCTCTGGCACTTCTGGATGAAATCATTTTAGAAGTATATGACGAGGAATGGGTGTAGGTGGTGGACTATGAAAACATCCTGTTTAGGTGTTGTAAATGCCATGAGCACGGGCACCTATACAGGGACTACCCATTGAACAAGCTCGAGAGCAATACAAAAGCCACTACAGGTAAGGATCTCGAAGGTTTTACTAAGGTTGGGGGTATAAAGGGAAAGGAGGCAAGTGGTACCAAAAGAAAATTAATGATGATGGACAATCGAGTCACAATAGTTTCAAGATCTTAGAAGAAGAAGTCGAAAACAACGGGACAAACTAGAAATCGGAGAATATTCCCACTGAGAAGGAAAGTGATACTAATATGGAGGAAATATCATAAAACAACAAAAAAATGGATGATATGCCGAGCATTATGGAGCTTAGTAGGGACCACGAGATGACCCCAAGTGAGGCTGGAACGGAAGACCATGAACTGCAGGACATTCTAGGGAGGGGGAAGTTAGATCTATAAATGTTTCTGGAGTAGGGAATCACCAAAGGGGTAGACTTTCTGCCAAAAGAGGAGTTTGACAGGATTCAATAGCTCTTCCTCTAGAGATCACAAACGAAGTTTTGTAGAGGCAAAAGAAATCGTGATAGCTAGGAGAATATGGGAGTGAAAACGATGGAGGACACACCGATGAATTCGTCGAAGAACTCAGGTAGGAAAAGAGGAAAAAAAACACAGAATAAGTTGCTGACTGAATGTGGGAAACTTATGATTAACTCAGGTAAGATGAGGGATCTTATCAGTTACTCCTTTACATTAGGGGTCTAGAAAGTAAAAGGAAACAAAGAACTCTTAGCAGTAGAATGAAAGAAGAAAAATCAGATATGGTTTTTATTTAGGAAACAAAATGTTCGATGGACAAGATCAGAGAGATACATAGCAAATGGTTAATCAAGTATGAGTATCTAGAGGTTAAAGTGGATAACTCGGTGGGTGGGATTCTTACTCTATGGGATTGTCAAAAACTTGGAATCATGGATGTTGAAGCTTCTACGAACTATCTATCACTGGTGATTCAACCTTTGGGTGATAAGGAGATCTACATGATCACTAACGTTTATGGTCCTTAAAAACTAGAAGACAAACTTAAGCTTCTCACCTCCATTGAGAAGCCGAGAGAGAGATGTCATGATATGTCCTGGATTTTGGCAAGGGATTTTAATATGATCAGATCTCTTACAGAGAAAAAAGGTGGTACCAGGAAACTAGGCGGAGATTCCATTTCCTTCCAGAACTTCATGAATAACACGGGGCTAGTGGACACTGAAACAATAAATGGCACTATTACTTCGAATAATAAGAGTGGAGGGGCTTTTCAAGTCGCCTCCAAACTAGATAGATTCATAATATCAGAGGATCTCTTTCTCAAAGGTCTTGATATGTTAGCTTCAGTCCTTCCCTTCAAAGGCTCAGACCACTGGCCTGTCCAGCTTGAAGGTACTTTCATGGGTACACCGAGGAACAAACCTTTTAGGTTTGAAAATGTCTAGTTCTCTCGCCTTGACTTCACCAGCAGTATTGACACATGGTGGGCAGAATATATGCCTGTTCAAGGCACTAAAATGTTGATGTTACAACAGAGACGTAAACACATCAAATCTAGGCTTAGAGATTGAAACAAAAAAGAGTTTGGTAATATTCTTAAAGCTAAAAGAGGAGTTGAGAAAAATCTCCAGGAGATTAATCAGATCATCATCTCAGAATGTTTTACTGAGGAATGGAAAATTCAGGCCAACTCCCTTCAGAGCAAATGGGATGATCGGTGCATGCAAGAGGACATTTTCTGGAGATAGAAATCGAGGGTGCAATGGATTAGAGAAGGAGAAAGAAACACGAAGTTTTTTCATAGATCAACCGTGGATCATAGATCTCATAACAAAATTTCAAAACTTAAAGATGCTCGAGGGAAAGAGCTCGTCTCTCACAAAGAAATGAAATATGTCCTAGTTCAACACTTCCTCAGCATAGCGAAGGAGCCTCTCATCGACAGATCTCGATTCACAAGAAAATTCACCAAGTTAATTCCTAAGATTGTAACGAGGGAAGACAACTACAATCTTAACAGGGGAGTGTTTAAAGAGGAGGTTAGTGAAGTTATCAATGAGATGCGAAATGGGAAAGCTCCTGGCCCTGATGGCTTCAATGCGGACTTCTTCAAAGCTTGCTGGAAAATAGTCAAACAAGATATCCTTGATGTCGTGGAAGACTCTAGAAGATCCAAAACGGTTTTGGAACCTCTTAATGCCACTTTCATAGCTTTGATTCCAAAGTAGGAAAGAGCTATGACACTATAGATTCAATCCCATAGCCTTATGTAATGTCATGTGCAAAATTATTTCAAAAGTGATCACTACCAGACTCAAGCCTCTTCTTCCTACTCTCGTCTCAGAGGAGCAAATTGGTTTTGTGGAAGGAAGACAGATTCTTAGCAACATCATACAAGCTCACAAGGTGGTACGCCGTCTTAAGAGCAATAAACAAGTTGGTATGATCATGTAGCTTGACCTAGCGAAAACATATGATAAGCTAAGCTGGTCTTACATGAGGGCAGTGCTAAGAGCTTATGGTTTCAACCACAATTGGATAAGATGGGTTATGGCCCTTCTATCAATGGCTAGCTTCTACATTCTTCTTAACGACTCTCGCTCTAGAACCTTTATGCCTTCTAGGAGTCTCAGAAAAGGGGATCCACTTCCCCCTTCCTCTTTTTTCTCATGATGGAGGGGCTAGGCAGGGTGATCAAAATGGAAAATTCTGAAGGAAGAATCCAGGCTTTGAAACTTACCCTGGATGGTGCTGGTTCTACTCATCAACAATTTGTTGATGACATAATGCCGTAGGGTATTTCTACGGTCAAGGAAGCCAGAGATTTCAAAGAATCCTTGAATGATTTTGCATTGGCTGCTAGTATAGAGGTAAGCCTTCACAAATCATAGGTGTTTTTTTTAACACTGACATTGCTATTCAAAGGAAACTCACCAAAATTCTTGGGTTTCAAAGAGATCAGTTACCTTCCAAGTACCTTGGAATGCCTCTTATTGACAAACCTCTAAGCAAGGGAGTGTGGGAGCCAGTAACTAATAAACTTCAGGATAAAGTCAGGAAATGGACTTGCAGGTCTTTGAATTTGGCGAGGTGTCTTATGCTTACTAAGGCTGTCCTGCAGGCTATACGCATTTTCATGATTTCATCTCTTCCTGCTCCTAAAGGAGTTATGCAACAAATCAGGAGTATTCAACAATATTTTCTTTGGGGCAAAGGGGAAGAGAAAAATAAGTGGGCTTTGGTATCATGGGACAAGCTCTACAATCCTAAGGCCCATTTTGGTTTGGGGCTTCATGTCCCTGAAATCCTCAGCAGAGTTTCGGGAGCCAAACTTTGTTGGAGGTGGCTAAAGGAATTGGCCTCCCCTTGGGCCAAGCTTTGGAAGCATAAATATGAAAATAATTGGCACGAGAGTGATCATATCTGAATGTTAGGGCTCATCAAGGGCTCCCACATTTGGAACCTTGCTTGGGAGAATAGAGCCATTTTCCAGAAGCATAGTTTCTGGTAGATCCGAGCTGGGAAGCTTGCACAGTTTTGGGAGAACAACTCGTAGCAGGAACCAAATTTGTGTACGGAAAAACTAACAACTCACAAAAATGACATTGGCAAGAAAGGTCTACTTATGGTAGGTGACTTATGGGATTAGGTAAGGAACAATGGTAAATGGATAATGTGAAAGGATCTTGGTTATAGTGAAGAAAGTCATTTGAAGGCCCAGGCGGATTCTCTTGCTCTTGACTTGGAGCAGAGGAAGATTTTGGTGTCATTCTTGTCTGACCAACTGAGATGGGGTCGAAACACCAAAGGCACCTTCAACCTCAAAGAAGCTAAATGCATGGCCCTAGGTTTTGATTATCCAAACCGTGATCAAGTGTGGAATGACCTTTGGTAGAACACACAATGGATGAAAATTAAGTTGTTTATGTGGTTGGTTCACTAAAATAAAATTCTCACATGGGAGAATATTCGTGAAAAGGGGCTTTGTTGGCCCATCCAAATGCCATCTATGTGGCTTACAGGAGGAGACGATGGAATATGTACTAAACTTTTCCCCTTCACCTGTACCTTGTGGGATTGGGCGGCCTTAGTCTTCACACAAACTTACAGGGATAGACTCAACATCACTGACACTTTGAAGAATTGGAGGAAAGACTTCTTAGGTAATGAAATCATTAACAAGGCTTGGACTCTGGTTCCAGGTTTTATTATATGGGATGTCTGGAAATAACACAATGACAGGATTTTTAAGAACAAAACAGGCTCGACCCAAAAGTCATTGTCCAAATTTTACAACAGCTCAAAGATATAGTAGGAGCCCTAGTGTGGAAAATTCCTAAGGACCCCTTTGCCCGAGGATACTCGCATACTACTACAGTTGGGTCTCCATTCTCTGGTTCCCCAAGGCACTGTTAAGGGTGTGAGAAAAACAACTGTTGGTAAAGATATATGGCAGCCTCCTCCTCATGGTTTTTTGAAAATTGATATAGACGGGGCCTCTAAGGGCAACCCAGGGATGGCTAGATTTTGGCGGGGTCATAAGAGATGAGTAGGGGTGCATAAAGGATATCTTTCACAATCATTTGCACGCTGCCACTAATAACATGGCAGAGATCATGGCCTTATAGTAGTGCCCGGAAATCTTGATGGAGTCAAATTTACATAGCGCCATCATTAAAGTTGATTCTAAATTTGTCATTAATGTGGCCAAGAAAATATGTAATGGAACGACACTTGGAAATGTGTCGAAACATTAGAGGCTCTTGTAGGTCTATCAGTGTATTCATTCACACTTGCGAACCCTGAAAACCATCAGCGTTGTTCATGTGTGAAGAAAAGCCAACATGTTAGCTGATCGTCCAGCGAATGAAGGATTGCTATGCAAGGAAAGCTATATTCAGCATGACTAGAATTCTATACTCTCTAGTAAACTGGATGATGATTATCAACGACAGGCAACAAAATACATGGCATACTTCCAGACCATGAATAATCAGCATGAGAAAGACTAGTAGGAGTTGTAGAGCATGGAAGTTCTTGAGCCGGGATGAAGTGCCATAGTAAATCCTGACCGTCAATACCACAGTAAATGCTTGCGTCATAGCTAACTACGGGGGGTGAGTTTTTGGTAAACATCATGCTAGTTGAAGGACTGCAGGCAATAGGATCTGATGGCTCTCATTATTGAAAGTTTATCGAGTTTTAAAACGATCAGAGGTTAAGTTTCAGAGTGACCCGAAGCTTTATAAGACCGAGGTTTATAATCTATATCAACTTTGGGAAGCGGGTAAGCGGCACACAAGTTTTCCGAAGCGATATCACTGAGGACCTGTTGAAGGCCCCGAAAATCGGGTCTATAACAAGGGGAATACCTGCCTGGTCTGGACCTTTGTTGGCAGCTCCTTATCCATTTCGTATAGCGGGTCCGATTGGGGATATGGGACTAGTTTCCCAACTCAATCTATGTGTGAGAGAAAAATGGATGTTTCTGTTCTAAATGGAATACTTCTATCCTAATTCTAATCTAATGCTATGCTATTTTATTCTAATAAATAGAAAAACATCTAAATTTATGCTAACCTGGGGTGTGATCTTTCTTCTATGTGATCTAAAAAGATTTCAAACAATAACTAGTAATAAAGATCATTCAGTTATTAGGAGAAAAGAATTCAATAAAGATGAACTACTTCGTATAAAAAGTTAGCCGAAACAGTTGTGAAAACATATCGGATAAATGAGCTATTCATACACTAAGCATAAACAAATAGTTATCACCGTAAAAAAGTGCCAGATGATAACTCAGGCATCCATGCTGTAATATATAAACAACTAAAAACTGAGTATCACTTTAACGCATAAGTAGAAATTATTAAGAGATAAAAGTACCATTTATAACTAGTCCTACTCATGAGCTTCAAGCAACAATTGATTTATCTCTCCTTGATCTAACTTCCACTAAGAGTACAGAAGTGCAACATCAGTAGCAGATATCAAATGCACATACCAATAAACCCTGTTCCATTCATTCATCAAAACCTCCTCGGAGGGTGCAAAAGTGCATGTTTTGAGGACAAGTTTTTGAAAAAATTTTGGACCCTTCTCTAAATGCATGAGAAGGGTTTAAATACTACTAACTAAATAACTTATTTACAGAAATTCAGGATTTGGTTTACATGACCGTCCTTTTTCTAAGAAAAACTATTTCTAAAATTAAATCTAATATCTAACTATTTCTATATTTGCTCTTTAACGTCGCAAGCATTCAGTATTTGCCTGAGTAGAGTCCGCTGGCTATCTTCTGCCTTTGGTTGAGTTAAGCAAACAGAATCGGCAAGAGCTGGCTCTATCTTCTCAGCAAAATCGATGATATACTTGAGAGTCATCCAATGACTATGTGGCTTTACCATGTATGCCTGGTAATAATCCCATTTCAACTTGGTTAACCCTTGGATTGCTTCTACTTTTTCTTTAGCTTTCTGTTTCCAGTTTGTTTCTATCGTTGTTTTATTGCAATTTTCGGGGCTTGCAGGTGACTGAGTAATTAGAAGCCTTCCTTCTCGAGCAATATTTCTCAGCGATGCACGATTAGCGCTAATCCCGCACCAGAAACTGCCTCCATTCCTTCATCCAGGCTTCCCTGATGCGTTGTTCGCCTTTTGTGCCCTTTTCTCTTATCGGGTATAAAGCTCAAAATTTGTAAAAATAGTGATTCTGTGAGCTCTTGACCCTGAGCATTAAACTGTCTGTTTCTGGTATCAGCATCGTTCAGTACCCATTTAACCTTAGCTGTATATGAGAGATCTGTGATGGATGTCTCAGAAGTGTTCTACGGCTCTTTCTCTTCCTTAAGTATATTAGGTGTGCCTTCCCAAATGGACATTGGAGTACTGCCTATCCTCCTCATAGTTTCCTTTTTTCCTTCGCTCCTACAGTTTACAAATGAGGTGGAAGTAATGATAAAAATAATGAGGTGGAATTTTATTGGCACCTTTGTTAAAGTGGCAAATTCTACAAGGAAAGGAAGATATACCTCCTATGCTAGAATCTGTTTCTATATGAATATAACGGAGCCACTCACAGATTACATGGAGATGGAATACCATGATGAGGTATGGCCACAACCACTAAACTATGAGCACATACCATTTTGGTGCCACAGATGCCATGAATATGGCCACTTGTTCTCGGCATGTACCCTCAACCAGAAAGAAAAGACCTCGGTGAATAGGAGGGCAGGGGAATCGATGGAGAAAGAGGATGAAGAAGGGTTTAAGGAGGTGCAACAGAGGAAAAGAACCCTGAGATAGTGAGGGAATAAAAAAGAAAATCAAGTAGAGAAATAACAAAGGCCTCAGAACTGCTTTTTAGTATTATAGGAAGAAGACATGGGCACAGATATGCGAGACATTTCATCGGAAATGGAAGGACAAAAAGACAAAGAAATAGAAGGAAATCAAATGAATAAAATGGTGACTGAGACAAAGAAAGGACTAGAGGATAACATGAAAATGATGGAACAAACCCTAATGGAGATCGATAACCAGAAAGAAGACCTAAGTGCATAAGAACAAGTCATGAAACGACTACTACAGGAATGGAGACATTTGGATGAAAGATTCACCCCGAAAGATCAGAAGTAACTCTATAAGGAGACTTTTTAACAATGTAGAGACAAGCAGGGCTTAGCGATAATAAGACAACCTGAACATCTAGGGGCCCAAGCCAACCAAGGGCAAGAAGCGGGAACACAAGGAAAATGAGGAAAAAAAAGAGGTAGGAGAACGATGAATGAATCCATAGAAATGGTGGGGAACCGCTCATGAATTCGAGAAGAGTAGTGCGATTGCGAGAGGTCTTCCACCAAACACTAAAATACTTAAAATGATTATTACAACCTAGAACATTAGAGGCCTCAACAACAGAGGCAAACAAAGGTACCTTAAGGAGAGGTTGAAAAAATATAAGCCAAGCAATATGATAATACAGGGAACCAAAATCAACGAAAGAAAGATGAAAAATATAATGGAACACTTCAAGCCGAAATACCAAGTCATGGCTTAGGACACTAATGGCAGTGCAAGAGGACTGGAAATTCTCTAGAATCCGGTGGAAGTTTGGTTTGAAGATTGGGTAAGCCTACCAAGAATTCTTACAGGCAAATTTCGGAATATCGAATCCAGTGAATGGGTTTTGTTTTCAAGGGTTTGTGGACCTCATATTCTAGGAAAAAGAGGAGCCTTCCTACAAAAGTTGGTAAACTTGAGAAATTTATACTCAGAAGACCTATGGGTAGTTGGGGGGGACTTGAACATGATCATAACCCCAAGGGAAAAAAAGGGAGGAATGAGAAGAGCAGATGTAGATATGGAAGCCTTCAATGAAGATATCACAAATTTATGCCTAGTTGAATTCCCGCAATCAATGGGATTCATACCTAGAATAATAGGCGAGGAGGGGTTCATCAAATAACATGTCATCCGAATAGATTCCTACTCTTAAAATAACTGATAAGCAAAGATATCTTCATAGAATCATTGATACTTACATGCATAGGGTTGGACCATTGGCGAATTCACCTAGAAGTGGATCTAAAAGCAAGACCCAAGAACCGGCCCTTCACGCTTCAAGATTGCTAGCTCAGAGACCATGGTCTCCTTAAAAAAACTTAAGAAGTGGACAAGAAGTGAACAATAGGGTAGGAGCGGGATTCACACCTTCTAATTGAAGCTAAAAGAATTAAAGAAGAATCTCAAGAAGTGGAATAAGGAGGAGTCTGGGCACATTATCAAGGATCAAACCTAACACAACAAGTGTATGGCAGAGGTCCAACAGAAAATTATACAGGAGGGGAGGTCAGAGGATCTCATACAAGAGGAAGGATTATTAATAAAACAAGATAGAGGGAAGAAAACAATAGGAGGAGCTCCTTTGGAAACAAAAACTTAGGTCCAGTCAGTGAGGGAAGGGGAAAAAACATGAGATTTTTCCGTAAAGCCATGGTGCACCACCAAAAACATAACCGAATTTACTCCCTAAAAGATGAGGAAGGATAACACAAAGTTCAACATGAAGAAATGGAAGCCCTTCTTGTCAATCATTTCAAATATATGCTCACAGAAAGTCCTGATAGTAGAACAGAAGCCACCCAAAGAATCATGGAGTGCATTTCAAAACTGATAACTAACAACCAGAATATGGCCTTGATGCGAGTTGTCTCCAAAGAAGAAGTAGAAGAGATAGTCAAAGGAATGAAAAAGAACAAAGCCTGTAGTCCGGAAGGATTCACTGCGGAGTTCTATCAACGCACCTGGCCATTCATGGGGCAAGACATCCTCGCGGTTGTGGAGGAATCGAGATGTAATCAAAAGGTATGCCCAAGTCTCAAATCTACTTTTATTGCTTTGATTCCTAAAACTGTGAAGTCTGATGTCACCCAAGGATTTTCCCATTGCCCTCTGTAATGTCATCTACCAGATTATAGCCACTCTTGTGGTCAAACACCTGAAGCCCATTCTTCCCAACCTCATTTCTCCTGAACAAACTGGATTTGTAGAGGGTTGACAAATCCTTGATGGCTTCATTACATCCCAAGAGGTAGTTTGGTCTCTTAACTCCCAGCAGATCTCATACATGATGATAAATATCGATATATCCAAGGCATATGATAGACTCAGCTGGGGATACCTATCGAGTATCCTCAAAGCTTACGACTTTGCCCAAAGATGGATCAAGTCGATCCTTGCCATGATATCTTCCCCGATATTCTCAATGTTGCTGAATGGAACCCCCGCCCCGATCTTCAACCCAACCCAAGGGTTGAGATAGGGGGACCCTATCTTGCCCTTCTTGTTCATCTTAGCAGTGGATGGGCGAGGCTGATACATAAAACAGAAGGTACACTATTCCCTACTCCAAGGGTTAAGGATATGGGGTAATGACATGCCAGTCACTCATCAGTGGTTCATGGATGACAATATTATCCTCTGTCAGGCCACCTTGAAGGAAGCCCAGTGCATTAGAGATATTCTTAACACCTT
This sequence comes from Pinus taeda, assembly GCA_000404065.3. NCBI lineage: Eukaryota > Viridiplantae > Streptophyta > Pinopsida > Pinales > Pinaceae > Pinus > Pinus taeda. Next base: position 55,273 of record APFE030635690.1, read on the forward strand.
TATGGAAGCCTCGGGGACCAAGATAAATAATGAGAAATCATACATTTTCTTCTTCAATAACTAAGGGAGTGTTAAGAACTACCTAGCCATAATCCGAGGGTTCAGTACTGGAATCCTACCATCCAAAAACCCTGGTATGCCTCTCTCTAATAACCCTCTTAGAAATGGTTGTTGGAAAAACATTATCCAAAAGCTACAAGGAAAGCTCAATTGTTGGACCTTTAGATCTTTAAACATCATTGGTACAACAATGCTACTCAAAGCAGTGCTTCAGTCAGTACCTACATACCAACTATCCGGAATGGTGGCCCCAAAAGGAGCATGTTCCAAAATCGTAGACATTTTCAAAAGATCCCTATGGGGAGGAACTCAACAGATTAGGAAATGGGCACTAGTGTTGTGGAAGGGCCTGATCAATAAGAAAGAGGATCACAGACTAGGCCTTAGAGACCCGTACATCTTGAACCAAACCATGGGAGCAAAGCTTTGGTGGTAATGGATGGGTGGGGGAGTAGATATTTGGAAAGAAATATGGACTCGGAAGTACAAAATGCCATTGAGAATTAAGGACATCTTAATATATCAAGACCCTTCTAAGGGATCAATGATGTGGAATCTAGTAGTCCGCAAGAGTCACCTTATCTAGCAGCATGCCTTCTCGGAAGTTTGCAATGGCAAAACAACCCAATTTTGGATGGAATATTGACAACAAAGAGGAAAAATGGTAGAGAGACAGGAACTCACAAAGATATATCAGCACATTAGGGACAATAATATGCATGTAGTGAAATAATACTCGAAGGAAGAGCAAGGAGTGGAAAGCTGAAGGAGATGGAAGACAAAAGATCACTGGGACCAGGCGACAGAAACAGAGTAATGGGAAAACCTAGACAAAGAACTAAGGACAAGGCACATAATGATCTATCAAGACTTGGACATTTTGAGATGGGGTTACACCACCAAAGGTACCTTCACTATAAGCGAAGCCTACGATATACAAGTTAGACAAGAGCGGGAAGGGCAGGATATCATATAGAAAAAGATCTGGAAAGGCAGTTGGTGGCCAAAGGTAACCCACTTCCTCTAGATTGTTTGTAAAGGATGCATACTGACCTGGGATCAATTGCAGAAATGAGGCTTTCAAGGGCCCTCCTTCTGTTGGCCATGCCACCAACACCAAGAAGTCATGGAACATATCCTCAACACATGCCAGTTTGTAGAATAGAAGTGGAGACAAATGCAAGGAGTTTTTGAAAGAATGGATAGAGACCAAAACAACATTACAAGAACAATTCTCCTATCATGGAACCATATCTATTCTGGCCCTGTAGTAAACCGGGCCTGGAGTCTATGCCTAGGATTCACTCTCTAGGCCATCTGGAAGGAGAGAAACCATAGAATATTCAATAATAAAGCAACTCTGCAGGAAAAAGTATGGGAAGGCATTGTCGATAATATAAGGGAAACAATCTTGGTAGAAACATGGCACAAAGACGATTAGAAAGTGCCACCCCAAGAAGCCCGAATCTTACAAAAACTCAATATAGCCCTAGGGATGATTCACACTAAAGCATGGAAGACAAGCAATGCGGGCATGACCTCACAGTCCCATTTTAACCCCCCGGAAGAAGGATTCATAAAACTTAACTTTGATGGGGGCGCCAAAGGAGACCTGGGAGAGGCAGGTCTAGGAGGCCTCCTTTGAGACCCTCAGGCTAACCCCTATCTCATCTATGTAGAAAGTTGTGGGATTGCGAGTAATAATGAGGAATAGTTTGCTGCAGTATGTCAAGGCCTCCCAATAGCTGTCAAAATGGGATACAGAAACCTCAAAGTGGAAGGGGATTCAAGCTTAGTTATAAATACAATGGAAAAATTAAACAATGGCACTAAGTGGGATAAACTTATCTAGAGCTAGAGGACTATAAGACTTATCCAAGAGATAGGTGAAATCATCCCTAAATTTGAATATATATAGGTCAAACATGTTAGGAGAGATGGAAGCAAAGGGGCTGACTTCCTGGCTAACTGGGGTTGTAACCACAAGATGGAAAAGCAATGGTCGGTCTGACCTTGGGATACAACATTTGAACCCCTAGGGGAAATTTTGGCTAAGGACCTCAGACAGAGCTAAGAAAGCAAATGTCAGGCAACTCAAGCCCTCGATTGAGATGCGGGTCGATATAAGAGAGGCTAGGCTCGGAGTTGATATGTGTAGTATGAGGGCCATAACAACCGCCACTGCCCACATGCTCAAGGCACGGGGTGCGGTGTGCTTCGGAATGAATGCATGGATGGTAAGTGTGCAAGGTGGTGGGGAAGGGAATAAGGTAGGGTGCTGGAGAAGGCAAGGTCATTCAATGTGCAATGCAAGTGAGAACGACTGTGGAGAAGGGAGGTGATCTAGAGTCCGCGAAGGTCGACGGTAAGAGGGGAACCTTCATTGTGGACAAAATCATGAATCTAGGTATGTAATTTGGTCATGTCTCTGTGTTGATTATATGATCTGGTTGGGGTTTTGTTGGGGGAAGGGAGGGGCAAGCACGTGACGCAATGGGGACTCGAATTTTATGGGCGACAATGGTGGCGGTAAGGGCATTCCATGGACTAGTTTGACATTTTTATTCTCTTCCAATTGAGCTGGAACCATAGATGCGGAGTGGGCAAGAGTGGGCAACGAAGCTATGGGGTTCTATGCTTAGTTTCTAAGGCCAGGGTGACAGGGGATAGTGGCATTGCAATTCTAGGGGGCTTGGGAGCTATAGAGAGAGGCAAGAAAGTGCTAAGGGCAAGGGGATGGGACTACAACCATGGTAGTAGGATTCAAAGAAACCATTGGGAGAGCGGGAACCCGTATGACACTGAAAGAAGAGCTAGGAACCTTGTGTTGCAAACTGGTCAGAGGGGCAAGCAAAGCCATGACTCTCATATGCTTGTTGGGGGTGCAAGAAAATGGAATAATTGCAGGCATCCTCCTAGGCTATGGAAGGGCCTATGGGCTCGGCTTGAGATGTAGCGGGATGACCGTCATATAATCCATAGCAAGGGGGATGGGTACTATGATGGGCCTTGAGAGAAGATTCTGAAAACCAATCCCCTCTAGCATATGCGGGCTTTGGGTTACCCTTACACTCATGTGAAGAAGTATGGAAGAGAGGAAATTCATGAATGGCAAACGTTGTGTGTTGAGAAATGTTCTATGAATCTAACTTCATTTAGGTGTCAATAGGGTACTACTGAATAGGTTATGGCTCGAACAGCGAGAGGACACGGGCACAGTAGAAGAGGCTCGACCTCTCGGACAGACAAGCGTCCGAGCACGTTAGAAGCTTCTGGGGGTTGTAAACCTATAGAGCACCTCAGCACAGAGGCAACATTGACATATCAAGATGGGACGAATGTGGGAATTTAGAAGTTGATGGAAGACTAGGAAGAGGAGATTAAGCAAGAAGGAAGGTATGAGGATGGGCTCAACAATTGGAGGATGCTAGTCCCAGATCCAAGGAATACTCGAGGGAGAATTACTCAGTTTAAACATACACTCTACCTGTATTACTTAATGAAGAGTCTACTTAGTAAGGCGATGGAACAAATCTTTGTGGGGATGGCAATTACAGCTCAAGGATTGCCGAATTACAAAAAAGATATGGAGAAAATTCTTTTCAAGTTGCACAAACAAGAAGTGAAGATGGATAGGATTGACCGCCACATCCCTTGCATTCTAGAGATATATGGAATGCCATGGGCTACTACTGAAGATCCTGCTCTTGTCGCATCTGCTCTGAGGAGCAGAAAAACTAGATTTCCCCATGCATAATTTTGGTTTATGTGGTTAGCCTTTAAATTTTTTGTTGCATATGTTAGTTTTTACAATTATGTAGTATCTAGACATGAGATCGAGACTTATCTAGCCTATTTAGAAAGAATGAAACAATTCTATTTTTGGATGGCATATAACGCTGACCGGTGGCCAATAAAGTTGGTTTCCCCTCGGGGCAAGTTGAAGCCACCCAATTAATCTATGTGGTGTAAATTTTCCTATGATATAATAGAAAATGGAATGGCACTGCCAAGCTTAACAAAAAAATAATATCTAAAGTAATTTATGTGAGCAAAGTCCCAACAAATTATATCGAAGATGATTTTATGTGAGCAAAGTCACAACAAATATTCCTGTGACAACATTTTTTTTTTGTCCATCTAATGATTCTTCTTTTCTCATGATTTTACTTTATGTATGTAATAAGGAGAAAATAACTTTTTTTATATCAATCAATATGGGTTTTTAATTTTCTCATGATTTTGCTTTATGTTATGTAATAAAGAGAAAATAATTTTTTTTTTAATATCAAATCAATATGATTTTTTTATTGATTAATGTGGATTTTTTTATTTATTTTATGATTATGTTTTATGTTCCAAAAATGATGCCTTTTTTCTTATATCAATTATATTTATTAAAGTAAGATTTTTATTTATGAATGTAAGTTTTTTTAATTCATTTTATGTTTGTGTTTTTTTTTATCAATCGTATTTATTAAAGTAGGAATTTTTAATTCATTTAATGATTGTGTTTTTTCTTACATCAATTACATTTATTAATGTAGTTTTTAAATTTTATTTTATTATTGTGTTTTTTCTATGGTTATTCTAAAATGGTCAAAATTGTCTTAAATTACTTAAATAATTAATAATAAATAAAATAAAATAAAATGAATTAATTATTATTAATATTTATTAATTAATCATGCTATTAAATTTAATGACAATATCACTAATAATATTAATTAATAATATAATAATTTATAATATTAATATTATAATTATAATAATATAATTATAAATTATAAATTATTTAGGCATACATTTACTATAAATGTGGTTGTGCTAGTTTTATTCATTTTAACCAAATGTGGTTGTATTAACTTAACTAATGTGGTTGTATTAACTTAACTTAACTAATCTCCTGTTGTGCCAGTTTTAACTAATGTGGTTGTATTAACTTAACTAATGTGGTTGTATTAACTTAACTTAACTAATCTTGTGTTGTGCCAGTTTTATTCATGTGATTGTACTAACTCACACCACCATTACACATTCACTAATGTCATTGCTATCTTATGACTGCACTGTAGATGTCTTTTAGTACATGTCCTAAATTCCTATCTTATGATTGTATTGTAGATGTCTTTAAGTACATGTCTTAGATTCCTAAATTTAACCTGCTATTAAAAGAAAAATAATAAGACCTTAATCACATTAGCATATCAGACATACTGATCACATTTAGTAAAACATAATTCTTATATTACTAGTATGTATAATACAAATCACATTTAGTAAAACATAATTCTTATATTAATGGTATGTATTATATAATTCTTATATAATAGCGATTTTCCCAATATAAAGGCCTTTTTCCATCATTTTCATTTACAAATTCACGGGCCTTACACGACAATAAAACCTTCCTGAATATAAACCCTTTGTGACAATTTCTGATCTGAAAAATGCCAATTCAGCGTCTTTCTGAGGGGGCTAATTATGATTCCCAGCTCAATATTCTGTTCCCTTTCACAATTTCTGATCTGAAATAGAGCTGAAATGCGCATATAGAAATAATAACCTTTATACCGATTCTCATTTACAAATTTCCCTACTTTACATTATGCAAACGCTTAGGAAATGGAATATAGCGATAGGTAGCTGGCGTACCAAGTCCAGGGCTTGTGAGATTCATGCTCACTGACTTGTTCGGAATTCAAAAAACTGCTGCTTCCTGGCTAGCTGTTCCCGACGTTTATTTGGAATATAATAGTGTAAGCTTTTAACAATTTATAATTTCCAAAGTGCACATTGAATTGAAATGCATATTACTTAGGAATATAATATAATAAGCTGTTAACCATTTGTAATTTCCAAAATGGAAACTCAATTAAACTACAATAAACTTAAATAATCCAAACAAGTAACTTCAAAATTTATATTGGCTACATTGGAAATTCTTTTTCGGAACTTTGATGCGTTTGCTAATTATGAATACTTCGAATTTTGGAACGAGTTACGTAGATTAGAGTGGGCCAAATGACAACACACAACTTCGAATCCTTGTCATGACAGTGAAAACCAGAAGTGGAACCCTTTTCCACGACAGTTATATCCACAAGTGAAGGCAGTTAATTAAACATATCAAAATACAAAAGCACACAGATGAAAAAAGGCTATACTACAATCTCAAAAACGCCACCGAAGAGGCCATCATATTTTTATTAATATTCACATAACTGAAAACGCTCAAGCCAAAAGTTCCTTACAACCCCAAAACACAGTATGAGAAAACAAAACAAAACATAATGCAGCAATTGACAGAAAACAAAACAAAGTACACTAGCTGTAGATCACTCTATACGTTATAATTACAATATTCACCATAAGGCTGCCTGTCGATAAAGTTCCAGTCCATCAGACACCGGGGCCCCTGATAGTCGGAAGAAAATTGGGGTCCCTCAGTTTATCCTTGGTTGTATCTCCAAGGCGCCTTGACTTGAAGTCATTTGAATTTAACTTAACGTCAACTGATGGGACACCAGCTTGGCGCGCTACATACAGGCTTCGGTTGTTCTCGCACCAGAGCTCGCCATTCTGTCCTCTGTGGACTTGAAGCCCGCTACTAGCGGGACGTGACGATCCCGCCTTCACTTCCGCTACAGCGTCGTGCAATTTGACGCCACTCATGGGCCCTTTTCTAAACGAACCCTTTATACTCTCCTGCGTGAAGCGGAGAGATTTGGGATCGGCTGAAAAGTGTCCAACTTCTGAACGGCTCAAATTCCCGCTCCCGGAATTCCCGGCTGCAGGCTTACACTGCATGGCCGAACTGCTCGACTTCCCAACGCTACTGTCGAAGCCTCCTGGCTTCCCTGCGGACGGATGTGAGCCCACAGATTTCCCCCCTGATCCATGGCGACCAGCAGACCTTTCCCCACCACCTCCTCCACCGTCCCCACCATCCCCCCCTCCTCCACCCGATTTCCCACCACCACCCCTCCTCCCGACTTACCCCCACCACCACCTCCAGACTTCTCCCCACCACCTCCTCCAGACTTCCTCATGATAGCTGTTCAGCTCGTATACCAGTCACAGTAATACCCTTTAATTGTCTCACTCACTTTCGTGCGTAGAGAGCTGTGAGAACAGCATTATATAGAGAATGCAGGGAATAGGAAATTAATGAGATGTCATAATCAATTTAATGAAGAAGCCTCTGAGATACATGAAGAGGCGAGATATTAGATCCGATATATTCACAAATTCATTCGATATGACAAGTGACATGACATAGGGAATAACGTTTTATGCGTTTTGAGACCCTAACACCGAAAGTGTAAAGAAAGTAGGGCTACCCGCTAACCCTAATATAATTTATTATGGTGACAGTGTTTGAGGTGGGAGATTAATGGTACTCTAATCAAATTTATTATCGTGACAGCATTAAAGGAGGTTAGAAGAGATTCACTTAATAAATATGGTAGCTATGAATGAGGTTACAATCACATCTTATTTACACATTATTCTATTACATGTTAAGGTACCTTAATTCGGCAACAAATAAATCTTATGCTATTGGGCTTTAATTGAGTGGGCACAGGATATGTTCACTTTTCTATTTTGCCTTTGATTTTGACCCCTAACCCTAATATAATTTATTAATTTATTATTGTGACAGTGCAGTGGGAGATTAATGGAACCTAATCAAATTTATTATCGTGACAGTGTTAAAGGTGGTTAGAAGAGATTCACCTAATAAATATGGTAGCTATGGATGAGGTTACAATCACATCTTATTCACACATTATTCTATTACATGTTAAGGTGTTTTAATTGGGCAACAAATAAATCTTATGCTATTGGGCTTTAATTGAGTGGGGACGGTATATGCTCACTTTTTGATTGGCAAAATGGAACAGTGGGCAAGGTGGTTAGAAGAGATTCACCTAATAAATATGGTAGCTATGGATGAGGTTACAATCACATCTTATCCACACATTATTCTATTACATGTTAAGGTATTTTAATTGGGCAACAAATAAATCTTATGCTATTCGGCTTTAATTGAGTGGGGACTGTATATGCTCACTTTTTGATTGGCAAAATGGAACAGTGGGCATATACAACCTAGCTCAACATAGGATTTAATTGTTGCTCCTCAACTCCTTAGTTCTTGCCTGAAAACAATGATTAAATTTACTTTGCAAATATAATCATGATTGTGTAAGATTAGCAACAAAAATTGAGAAATGTTTTGACAGAGGCTTAAAAAAATTTAGATAATGTCTTGAATCCAATCCTTGTAAGTTTTAAGACCACCTCATAGCATTTTTAATAGATATGAGGATGTGGATATTAATCTGATTCTTTTATTAGTGGTGTGGTTATTTATTAAAATGGATACATGGTTTAAATTATAGTTATCAAAATTTGAATTTGAATTTGATTTCATATAAATAAATTGGTTGTTTGAAATTTAATTTTGAAAAAATTTGTGAATACACAACTTACACACTTCAATACATTATTTTTCTAATATTTTAAGAAGTTGAAATATACAATATAATAAAGAAAATCTTAAAAACATTTAAAAATTATTGTGATATATTAAACAAAATGAATAATTTTACATTAAAATAGCATATTACTGGACTTTCTGTGCTCATCCATATACACAATTAAACTCATTATATGGTGTAATGTAAACTGAACTTTTATTCAAATTTTATATTAGAGTGAATCATATAGATTCCATATTGCATATGATATTTATCTTTAAAATAAAATTATATACAAACATTTTTCTAAATATACATATATACATCACATTTATATTTAAAATAGAATTATATAGAAAAAAGTCTAAATATACATGTTTATCATCAATTATTAATTACTCATAAAAATAGAACCAACCAAATTTTACTGGCTAACAATTAACAAACCATACCAATTATTCATTAATCAATTAAACCAAATTTACATTATAATAATTAATAACCATATTTATTATTTATTATTCTTTACAATACAAAACTGTGAATATTATAATTATATCTATTTGAATTTGATAAACACATGCCTGCATATATTTATGTACCCTGTTTTACAATTATATTTTTACATAGCCTACTCTATCATTAAACCATAAGTTTTTACAAATTAAGTTAAGTGACAGTATCACATTGGTGAACCGAATATCCCAAACTCATAGCTGTATGCAAATTTAAGAGACAGTATCCGATTTCATGGATGCGAAGGGGTGTACGAAGAGCCAGCCACGTGGAAAACTTCGAATTCACCAACCAAATCTAACCGCAGTATTTTCGAAATTTTCTGCTAATTCGTCTGAATGGGGTAGCTATAGTTTGAATGTAGTAAATTTAGTAGTCCTATTACTTCTAATCTATTTGAAAATAAAAAATTAACAGTCATAATGATCTATTTTGGAAGAGGTCCTCATGAATTTATATTTTAAATAGAATGGATGATCAAGACCTACTGCAACGTGAATTTTCTTTGTTGTAATATCGAAAAGGAGGGATCAAATTTCTCGTTGATCACCATCATTTAATAACTTTTTAATTAATTAATTGGTTGTGGCTTTATGAATGGTTTTTTTTGGGGGAGTTTCTATGCCACTTGGCAATGGACAACAAGCATCGTTTCAGTTTTGTTAATGTAATATCCCTTGTGCAATTGTTTTTGTAGATTTTTGTTATTTTATATTTTTTTAAACATTGAAGTTGAAGTGGAAATATTGATGGTGGAGTTAATACTAAGTTAAATTGATTTATCTAAATATATTTTATATTAATATATAAATATTTTTTGAAAATGATATGGGAATTAATATGTCAGTTTTGTGGATTTTATTGTTGTCTCATAATTGTTAGGAGGTTAACTTTAAAAGGTGGATTTTGCCAATTTTTTTAAAACTTATACAAGAAACATTGTCATTGGGAAATAGTCTAATTGGAGAGAAAGCTTATGTTGGGTGGAGTAAAGGTAAAATTGGAAAGAAAAGTTATGTTGGTTATTCAATTATAGTAGTGCTGAGGGTAGTTTAATAAGTTCAATTTTTAAGAGTAAAGGTTGTCAAATTTTATATTAAAGATATTTATGAAAGTAGGAAATTGGGAAACACTTTTTACAATTTTTAAGAGTAAAGGTTGTCAAATTTTATATTAAAGATATATATGAAAGCAGGAAATTGGGAAACACTTTTTAGCTTGTTTTTTAAGTATAAAATTGTGAATTTTATGCTTTTTCAGCTTAACCCCTAGAAACTCATATTTTATTTGAGAATTTTGCTTTATAGTAAAAACACGATTATGAAGAAATGTCTTGCTTCCATACTCATTTATGGACATAAAACTAGAGAAATTTGGTGTTTATTGATTGCATATACTTGAAAAATTCAAGTAAATATAAACACTAGAACATGGACTATTTTGGAGGAACTTTTAGATTCAATCACTATGTTTTATCATATGATGAAATAGGGTAAGACAAAAAAAATGAAGATTTTTCAACACATTCAGTGATCCTTCATTTTTCTTTCTTTTTAATATGATCATCTGAAGACATTGTTTGCTGGTGATATGTGTTTATATAAAAAAAAATAAAGTAAATGAAAAAAATATTAAGGTATCAGTTATAAATAAAATATATGAATGCCCCTTCTTGAATAAAATGTTTTATTCTAAACTATGTATATATTGTGTAAACAAAAAAAAACTTACAATTAAATTGTTTATTGGTATGTTAGGAAATGTTAAATTCCTTCCATACTCTATATATATATATATATATTTATATATATATATATATATATATATATATATATATATATATATATATAATATATATAACTATTATTATATATAACTATTATAAACTAACATAACCAAGAGCTCTCAAGCACCGATGCAAACATTTTTTCAAGTTTTGCAGCCTAAAGGAAGTTTGTACCTCAACACATTTGATCACTCTTCGGGGCTTGATAAATCTAGAGTTGAAATAGATTGATAAATCCAAGGATAAGATGGATGTAAGTTGTTAATAATAAGAATTCAACATTTTGGTTGTTCTATTTTTTGTGTCACAAATTGTTCACAATAAAAATAATAACATTTCATTGTAATGTTATTTATTGATATTCTAACGTCATTAGTTTCTAAATATTTGAATAAATACTTCCCATCCCACAATGAATCAATTTGAAGAAAGGAAAAAAAAAAAACTAAAAAATATAGTGTATATATTGTGGATATAACATAAGTATTCTGAAAAATAGGTTTATTCAACCACTTTCCTAACAATCCAAAATGCAATATTCATAATATAAAAAATAACCAAAAATTAATTATTGTGCATAATGTAAGACTATATATATACTCATAGAAATTCAATATTTACATATTCATATATATACACATTAATATATGAAATTGATTTCATATAGTTACATTTAATAACTCATGAACATACTTAGAATGATCTCCAAACTATATGGAAATATCTTCCTCTCAAAATCATATTCTACCCCACCATTCAAGTTAATATATGTGAACATGAATATAGTTATAAATCCAACCTAATATATATTAAACACTTATCCAAACAATAATACATATAATATTTTATAAATAATATATATAATGTTTTATAATGTTTTTTTTCTATTAAAAAGAATTTCACAAATAATACAACACATAATATTCAACATTCTTACAGTGTTAATTACTACTTTGCATCATCTTTCACCACTTTACTATTGACTACTATCATTTCCTTAATTATTATTAATATTTTTTATCTTCCTTAATTATTATTAATATTTTTTATCTTCTTCTACCTAAGTCCAATTTATGTTTAATATATTTTAATTTGTTCTCTAACTTTGAACACAAACGCATTTATATTTACATTTACATTTATATATGTTGCGATATATATCTTTATATCTTTAGCAATTTTAAAGTTACACATAATTTTGAATTTATAAGTTTTATAAATTAGATCAAAAAATAATTGATATAAGTTTACACATTACTAACCAATTACTTATTCCATATTTATATTAAATTTACAATCTTCATTTTATATTTCAGTATGGAAACTTTACAAGTTACTCATTATATATCTTATGACAAAAAAAATGGAAACAATGTCCTCTATATATACACAAAGTTTGATATAATATGCAGTTATTTTCAAAGTTAACAAATTTTCAATCTTATGGGAGGTGACTCAATATATCCTATGATACTGTTAAGAGAGTGAAACTATAAATTTTGAATGGGTCTAATGGTTAAGAACATATGTTTCTTTCTATGAGGTAACATGTTCGAAACCAGAGGGGGTTAAAGTATGTATGCCTTCTTATACTTAGCAATCAAATTGTTGACTGAGGTGGGTCCCTTGTCCCACAAACATCTGGGTCTCATACATCAATTTGGTGTCTCGCTTGGTCATGATGCTAAAATTAGATAATACTACTACTACTACTAATAATAATAATAATAATATAATATGTCTAAAGTATGTGTTTGTATTGTTCCGACATACTACCGTAATGAAAAATTAAACTAAAAAGTAACTAGAATTTTATTAACTTGATGGCACAAATCAATTAGTTGTGTTTTCTTAGAGGAAAAAAATATCACATCTTTCATTAATGTAAAGAGGAGTTTCATACAACTAGGGAGGATCAACTTCCTTGATCATATAGCTAATTAGGTAAGAAAAAACTACTACATCCAACACAACACATATCTAAAATAGGTAAGAGCATTCTCTGTGTAGATTACCGTCCAAGAAATTCTTAACTGAGATCAAGAATAGGGGAAAAAAAGAGGAAAAATAGCAAATAGTTGGCACGAGTTCGAAAAACAATGCAAAGGAGGCATCCAAATTAGAGTTCGAAGGAACCCACCTCACACACAAAGCCATCAAGTAGAATTTCAAAACACATCCTTCCATGACAGAGGGATACCCCACTTTTGGATAGGGCATCTAACCCCTTGCTTTTTTTGTGGTACACATGAGCAAAAGACATATCATCGAAAAAAGGAATGAGCAGCAGGATGTTCTCCATCCAGTGATGAAGGAGGGGGATCTCAAGAGAGTTCTTTCTATGCACCCACTCAATTATCGATTTTGAGTTCCCAACAACCTTGATGGAGTCAATGGAAAACCATTTTTCACACTGTACAATCCCCCATAGTGCAACAATTTCAGCTTGATTATTAATACCCACTCCTTCATTCCAATAAATGCAGTATTCATGATTGGGGAATAGCTTGATGAGTGCAACACATCCATATTTTCCTCTATTTGAGGAAGAATCCTAATTGATAGGAATATTTTTACTCCTTGAGAAATACAGGGCAGTGGGAGATCCTAGGCACCCAAGGGTCAATCTCTAGAAAGTGTCCAACAATTTCAAGACTTGTGGAGTGAGCATATGTAATTTTTTCGTAAAAAACAACAACATTTTTTATTCTCCAGATCCCGTAGAGCACATACAGAGGGACTATTTTGTATGGTCTGTGATTCACTGGTGAGTATATGAGATGAGCAATAATGGACAAGAAATCACTTTCAACCATAATCTGCATCATATTAGCTACTCTACCCAAAATTTCTCTAGCAAAAGGGCATTTCAGGAGCATATGTGTGCAGTATTCAAAGGTAGCATCGTACATGTGGCATCTACCCTAACCAATTAGGCCCCTTTCTATCAAGTTTGCCTAAGTTAGAATGCAGTTGAAAAGGGTCAACTAGGAGAAGCATTTAAGTTTCATGGTAGGTTCCCACTTCCATATCGGGATAGTCCAATCCACAAATAAGATAGAATTAGGGGTACCAGAGACATACTCAAATATTGCCACTGCCAGGGTATCAGACTTCTTTAAAAGTGTAATCACTACTTCACACAAATTTTTATCGTGTGAATCCCTATAACAACTTGGGTTCCCTCAAGGTTGTGGGTTGAGATAGGATTCTTGGAACCCGGTAACATCTTGGGTTCCTGGAGTTTGGGGGTTCAGACAAGAGTTCTCTCAAACCCTATAATAGATTTGGTCCCTAGAAACCATGAGCAGAATGAAACCTCTGGAGCCCTATAATAGCTTAGGATTTCGTAGAGGCTATGGGTTGAGCTAGCTACTATAGAGCATTGTAACAGCTTGGGAGGAGACCATCTTGAAGCTGATATAGATACAAGCTCGAATCACAGTTTTGAGTTACTTCCCTAACTGATACAATGGCTTCTGGACTCGCTACAAGGCGGTGAAACATTATATGTGCATGTGGGGGTAAGTTTGTGAAACTCTAAACTCCCCTTGCAAGAAATAAAGTGACAAGCAATAATGGGGATTGAGGTAGGAGGTCCTCTAGAGTCCCTAGAATATCTGGCAACTTGAGTGTGGTCCGAGCAGCAAGAATTCCCCCCAGACTCTAGAATCTGACTCGAGGGTTACAACTGCAAGTAGAAGTGGTTGCCACTATCTATGGTTGGGTGGAGAATCATATTCCTAGTCCCATTTTTCCTATGGGCTAGAATATAATTATTTGTTGATACTGTTGCAATTAATTGATTATGTTGTATTGTCATTTGTAGCAGATGTGGATAAACAGGGACTGCAAATGTGTTGTTGTGTATATACCTGTGATACGAGTGTGAAGTGATATTTCCCTTATTTTATGTTGATTGTGGCTATGAATATGTATGTGTAGATGTGTGTTATGATTACATGTAAAATTAAATAATTTAACAACCTAATTAATGGTAATCATAGAGTATCTAAAGTTCAAATTGGAAAAGAGCCCCATAACAGTGTTTCCTAAGCTATAGAGTATAGGTAGACTCTCACTCTAAATGAAATGCTTAACTGTGCGAGAAAATAATTCAATGACTGAAATTAATGAACTCAATAATCTATTTTAGGCCCAAACCATAAGCAGTTAAAATAAGTGTGGTTTGAAACCCTTTGTATTAATATGCATTTTATAAGAAAGACCCTTTTGTTGGCGAGAGTGGGTCAATGTATACATCAGGGTATCTGTTTACAAGTTGTTGTGCCAACACGAAAGTAGTACGTGTAGGTTTGAGGGAGAATTCTTAGGGTCATTTTTGTTCGACTGTCATATTTCTATGATAGCTAGTCTTGCTTGTGTAGAAGCCTCCATTCCCATCACAAGTATTTTGGCGATAAGGACTATGGGTCCCCTCTGATAGCCAAATTCCCTAGAAACCCATGAGTGGTGCCGAGGAACTACTTAAAGAGTTCATCTAGACTTTTGAATAGTTGGTGTGTAGCAAGAGAGGTGGAAGCCTACTGGAAGCTCCCGCCAGTCTTCTGGTAGATATTGGACACAAGAGCGCCTAAACCACTATGTGAGGAATTCCCTACATGAAGACATGGAAGGCTTGTGGGTTAGGAATCCCTCATTGTAGCTATCACCCAAGCTCATAAGGGGTAACACTATGGAACATCTTAATCTAACTTTGATGGAGTGGTGAGGTCTTGGACTGGATCTAGAGGTCAAAGATACCCTTGAGACCAAGCCACAATTGAAAAGACCATCTTGAAGAAGCCTTTGTGATGGTAAATATGGTTTCTAGGGAGAGCATAGAAATCAATACCAAAGGCATTGCATGGTGCACAACTGAGGTCCCTTAATTGATCCATCATTGAATGATAAGGGAAGGGAATTCGTTATGGCGTAAAGGGACAAAACATTGAACTTAAGGAAAAGGATTGCATTGGATCGGAGAAGGCTTATCCTCTTGCAGTTTGGAACCGAAGGAAAGAAATCTTCCTATTGGGGTGGCTATATTTTCCTTTTCTACAATTTGTCATCCAACGTGGACTATTTGTGGGGTCCACGCAGCTAGGAAGATAACCCAGAGGTCGGAAGATGGAAATAATGTTTTGATGGTAACGTAAGTAAAAAAGTGTTGACCCCAAATTAGTGAGAGGCTAGGAGGCTTGATTGTGTGGTGAGGCATGGATGTGCGGTTGATGCGCTGACTCGACTTAGTTGAAGGTTGGGGGTTGGGTAGTATATAGAAAGCCAAGTTATGAGCTCCAAGATGAGCTGACGCTGAATAGGTTGAGGTTCAAGAGGTCAGGATATATGCTGGTGGATGGATGTGCAGTTGTCATGCTGATCCCGACTAGGTCGGAGGTTTAGAGGTTAGGAATCGGGATGTGAGATGGTGTAGTGAAGTGGGAAATGTGTGTGTTCAAAACATCCACTCACATGTTGATTGGATGATCCCGTGGTGAATTTTCATGTGGTAGAGTCATATTGGTGACTGCCATTCCCAATGCACAAGAAAGGGAAAGAAGGAAATATGTAGAAATGAATGAAGGGTTAAAAAGGGAAGAGAAATCGAGGGTGTGACCCTCCTAATCTAGTTTCCATGACCAGAAAATGGGGACCGAATTCACCAGTAATGCCTCTCTTACCTCGGTAAGGTAAGTGGGTATGGTACAGAGTGGTATTAGATCTATTGAGGTTCAAAGTTGGATTGGATGGGCTTAATCATGTTTGTGTAATAACAAAATATGGAGAAGAAATTTGACTAAGTGACTGTATAATGTTAAAACTTGAATAAAACTACTAGTCTGATATTAACAAAAGTTGTCTAAGAATAAGGTCATGGGCATGCTATTAATTTTGGTGCTATAGGTCATGGATATGTTGTTTCTTAGATTATCATGATGAAGAGATTGAATGATTGATGCATATGATTTATAATTATGTTGACATGCTAACATGATTATTTTGTCGTAGTAGAATACTCCATGGTGAATCGTGACCATAAAGTTTGGGTTATTTATTTCTGAAATGTATAACAATGTGTATGATTGAAAACACATCATGAGCAACACTAAAAAAAGTAATTCATGGTGATGAGGATTGGAATGGTTGAATATAGTTTCGATCAATCACAACATGGAAGTGATGGGGTTAGAACTAATGAAGGAGAGAGATCAGTTGGCCAACGGGGAGTGAGTCATTCCCCACACTGGATGAACAACTTGAGAACCTTAAGAGATGAGGTGAGAATCTTTAAGGATGATAATTAGAGGTTGGTAAGAGCCGAAGAAAGGCAAGCAAAGATAAATGTAGTCATCCTGTAAAGTCTCTCGGATTGGTAGAGGAAAAGGAAATCTGAGAGGAAAGTGAGTCATAGAGATAGAAAAATCCTTCAAGAACCAAAAGAAAACACCAACATAGTAGATGGTGGTAGGTCTAGAGAAAGGTACGGGAAGGGAAGTGAGTACATTGTTCCAGGAGGTGAATGTCTAAACACTCCAGGTAGAGAGAACAACACGCAAGTTCAGTACTCCATCAAACTATATAAATTGGTTGCACGGAGGCATCATCATTCCTGATATCATCATCACTCAGTAAGTAAGGAAAAGGAGAAGGATCACATGCCTGAAGTGTTTAGGAAGGAAAATTGACCCACATTTGATGGGGATATGAATAAGGCAGAGGATACAAAAGCATGGTTGTTGAGAATGAGGAAAATTTTCAGTATGCATGACTATTCTGAGAATATGAAGGCTATGATTGCCACATACATTTTTAGAGGGAAAGTAGATATATGGTTGGGATAATTGAATAATGTTAGAGTCATTACCAAGAAGGTGCTGAGATGGCAAGAGTTTGAAAATATTTTCAGAGAACAGTACATGTCTCAGGGGTATAATGATAGAAAAACAAAAGAGTTCTATGAACATAAAATGGGTTAGTTAACTAATGATGAGTATGTCACCAAATTTTTGGAAATCTTAAGGTATATGCCATATATCAAGGATGAGAAAGCTAATATTCAGAGGTTTATCAGCGGCCTACCTATGGAATTTAAATATAAAATCGAATTGTTGGAACCTCAAACCCTGAAGGATGCTATCAAGAAATTAGGACACTACTATGAACAAGCAAAATGGAAATGTGAGATTAGGAGTTGTTGATAGGCCAAGAGAAATGTTGAATGTAATAAGACATGGTGCAATAAAAGACCAGGCAATTTTGAATTAAGGCACCCAACTCATATACGACAGTTTCAACAAAAGCCTAATGTTGCTAACAAGAAAAATGTACAGAAACAAGTGACAACACAACCCCGGTTTGAAGGCTGAGAACCACTCAAGTGTTGGACTTGTGGTGGGAACCACAGGAGAAGAGATTGTCCACATCAACAGAATATTGGAAGAAAGACCTACAACACTTAGGAGCCAAGTACAATGTGTGAATTAGCTTAGAGTATGCCTAGAGTTTATGTAGAAGTGGACAATCGCAAAGCATATCATCACACAAGCATCATTGAGATGGAAGGTAACCTACAATTGCAATTAATTTTCATTTTTACTGATCAAGGTTCCAATTATAGTTATATGATTCTTGAAGTTATCAAGAAGTGTGGATTGGGAAAGGAGTTGCATTGAGAACCCTTGTTGGTTAAATTGGAAAAATGCACAAGGAGAAGAACCAACTATTGGGTAAAGTCATGTGCAATTGAGCTAAGTGGCATGGACACAGTAGCCCATCTGAATTTGTCACCATTGGGTGGGTATGACTTATTATTAGGCGTTGATTGGTTGTACTTATGACAAACCAAGGTAGATTGCTATGAGAAAGAAATAGAATGCTTGGATGAGAAAGGAACAAAAGGAATGTTGCAAGGCAAGAGGAAACCCATATCTGTGAGGTTGATTACTATCATGCAAGCCAAATGTTACAGAAGGAAAATGTGTATGTTGTTTGTGGTGCAATTTTTCTAGAGTGAGGAAGCTTATAGAAGATCAAAGGACAAGGAGACTGAATTACTTCAAAAGTACCTTGTTTTGCAATCGCATGCAAATGTGTTTCCATAGGCGTTTCCTAGATTATCTCCTCACAGGGAGATATATTTCTCTATCGAAGTGGTGCTAGAAGTAGCACCAACATCCATGGCTCCATGTAAAATGAGCAGGCTAGAATTGTTTGAGCTCAAATTACAGTTGAAGGAGATGATCAACAAGGGTTGCATAAGGCCAAGTGTGTCTCCTTTAGGAACACCACTATTATTTGTAAAGAAGAAAGATGGAACCCTTGAATTGTGAATTGATTTTAGGTATCTAAATAAATTAACCATTAACAATAGGTACCCATTGCCAAGGATTGATGATCTCTTTGACCAATTAAGAGGAGCAAAAATTTTCAAAAAAATTGATGTAAGGTCAAGCTACCATCAAGTGAGAATTAAGGAGGAATATATCCATAGAAATGCCTTTAGAAAAAGGTATAGGAACTATGAATTTGTAGTGGTACCCTTTGGACTCACTGACGCCCTAACTACATTCATGTGCCTAATGAATGGAATATTCAACAAAGCAAAAAGAACATGAAAACAATTCGGCTACAGCGTTACAACTATTGAGAGAAAATTAGCTCTATGAAAATCTTAATAAGTGTGACTTATTCTAGCCACGGATACACTATGTAGGTCACATCATCTCTAAGCAAGGCATATCAGTTGAGTGTAGAAAGATCAAAGCCATAAGGGAGTGGCTAAATCCAAAGAACATGGATGATATTAGATCATTCATGGGATTGGAAATATACTATATGATATATATTTGGAATTTCTCCAAAATTAGTCATCCCATTACAACTTTGTAGAATAAAGGGAAAATATTTGAATGGATGGCACAATGCGTTGAAAGCTTTGAGCAGTTGAAACAATTTCTCACAAGTGCATTGGTGCTGAGAATTGCAGATTCTAATAAATACTTCATGGTATTTATAGATGCATGCAGAGAGGGACTCAGTTGAGTCTTAATATAAGAAGGGAAATTAGTGTTCTATAGATCCAGAAATTTGAATAAACAAGAGGAAAATTATGTAACACATGATTTAGAATTGGTTGCTATAGTTCACGCCTTGAAAATGTGGAGGCACTACCTCGTTGGTAGGAAGTTCATGATTATGTCAGATGATAGTGGACTTAATTATTTGTTTGGACAACCAAATTTGAATTCCAAGAACGCAAGATGGTTGGCCATGCCCAATGAGTTTGATTTTTAGATTAATCACATAAAAGGAAAGGAAAACAAGGTTGATGATTCCTTGAGCAGGAGAATCCAAGTAAATCACTTGGAAGTGGTAAGTTGATATGCGGCATATTTGGAAGAAGGAATCAAAAGCGTTGGACATATTGATGAGAAATACTAGCAGTTGAAAGAAAAATTTCAGTAAGGAGGTGAGGATGAAGGATCTCATCTCACTGAGGACAACTTACTCAAGTTTAAATAAATAATTTATGTGCCTAATAGCGATGGAATAAAGCTGATAATAATGAAATAATTCCATTTTAATCCTTACTTAGGCCATGCTGTGTATCAAAATACACTCATAATCATGAGAAGGTATTATTACTGGCCAAATATGAAGAAAGAAGTGGCATATTTCATAGCAATATGCATGGAATTCCAGTAGATAAACATTTAATGCAAACACCTCGCGGGATTTTTGCAGCCTATTTCTATTCTAGAATGGAAGTGGGAGATATTCTCTATTTATTTCATCATAGGATTTGCAAAAACAATTAAGTAGCATGATGCAATCATGGTGGTGGTGGACAAACTCAGCAAGGTAGCTCATTTTGTAGCAATCAAATCCACCAATTTCACTAGTGATATAACACAAATATTCATAAAGGAGATTGTGATACTGCATGGCATCCCCAACAATATTGTGTGAGATAGAGATGCTAAGTTTACTTCCAAGTTTTGGAAGGAATTGTTGAAAATATTGGGAACAAAATTAGCATTTTGTATCGCTTATCATCCACAAATAGATGGGAAAATTGCGAGGATTAATCAAATCCTTGAGGACATGTTAAGGATGTACATGATGCATCAACCCAAGAAATGCGAAGGATATCTTCTACTTGTGAAATTTTCATACAATAATGGACACCATGAGTGCATAAGGATGAGACCCTTTGAGGCATTGTATGGCAAGAAATGTAATACTCTTGTTATCTAGAGTGATCCCATTAATATAGTGCATGTAGAACCTAATATGCTTAAGGATATGGAACAACAAGTTTGGATCATAGAGAAAAAAATGAAAGTGGCATTGGATAGATCGAAAAGGTATGTAGATAAGCATAGGGTGAAAAATGAGTTTCAAGTAGGGGAACATGTCTACCTGAGAATTAAACCAAAGAAAATTTCCCAAAAAATGGGGACATGTGCCAAGTTGGCACCACGATATTGTGGGCCTTTTGAAATTATTGAGAGTATTGGACAAGGCAAGTGAAGCACTTGTGCTATAGGTGACATAAAAATATACATCTTTTTGGCGCCATTGTTGGGGAAAATATTAGAGAAGTTTTCGCCTAGGTATGAAAAATATTTACATTAGCTCTGTCAAGTGAGCAAGGGAAGTGTGGGTTGAAGATCTCTCACCTTGGCAACTCCACTATCTCAATTTCATTATAAACACCTTGGCGACTCCACTGTCCATATTTTTATCTAATCATTCTAGCTTATAAGAGGCCCCATACTCACTCAGATACCTCTTAACAAAGAAAACCACATGTATTTTACCCAGAGAGAATAATATTCAAAAGGATTTGGAAGGTAAGAAAACCGAAATATTGGTGCTACTATTTCTTCGTTTCCAGAAACATCCTCGTCTATCTCATAGAATGCCATAATTCATTGCTCTGATTTTCCTCCTAGAGTTATGCTATATCCTTCATAAATTGGTTTGATACTCAGTACCGCCTCCCTAGAGGTCAAAGTGTTACACCATAACAATCCCTCTTGTGGACAAAAGCGATCTCCCTAGATCCTTGACGGAAGCTAAAAACAAGAAGGACAATTGAATTGACTCGTTCCCTAAGTTGAAATTGTTTGAATTATAAGAATTAAAGCTAATGGATGAGCCTCTTACCTATTTCATGAAATGCTCGATGAAGATGCCTTGTTGTGATTCGATGCAGCTCTTCAATGCTTGATAGGACCCACAAACATTGACCATAAAAGGATCAAAAGCACATGCGATATAATAATCCAAAGAATTTAACCTAATGATAAAGGAGATTAGGAATTGAATTTTCCTTAATAAACGTTATAAACAATTGTAAACCATTCATTATTACAATAAGACAAATCAATGGGAGAAACTGTTCATTTGTATTAATAAAAGACTAAGAGTAGCCTTACAACCTATGCCTTCATATCATGAGGTCCCTTCCAAATGCTTTCAATCTCCTCCTTAGATGAAAAGCTTTCCAATCTCAAACCTACAACATAAGTTTGTCTTCTCTGACTTTTGACCTTTTTAATCCCTCTAGTCATTTTATAGGCCAATAGGAAGAAGTTTTAGATCCAAAATAGTAGGATGAGACTCCTTCATTGATGGATTAGGTTACCATGAGAAAAGGGATTAATATGCATCATATGAGGGCTACAGTTTGAATAGTCATCACCTGGAACCTTTTAGTTGCAAAATATTCGACCAACTATGTTTCTATAATGTACTTTCTATTTTTACTTTCTTGAATTCACCCACGTAGCTCTAAGCTATTCTCAGAGTTAATTCCATTGAATGCATGGGAAACTCTAGAAAAATCACCGTAGATGAAACTTAACAAGGTGTGACAACTATTTTCCCCAAATTTCTCATCTACTTCAAGATATTTTGGGTTGTTTGAATTTTGAGGGATCTGGTTCAATCATGTTCACGGATGGCAAAATGACCCATAAATTGATCAAGTGTCATGGCGACAAATTGACATGTAACAGATTGCCCCCTAAAGTGTGAAGTATATAAAATAAGTTTAAAAGATTGAAGTGATTTATCAATCCAAGGATCGGATTAGAGGCAATGGTCAGAAACCTGTAGGGAACATTCAAGGATTACAATGCAAATATATATCAAAAATCATCTTTGAGGTAGGCATTCCCATACTTAGAGTAAATCAAACTCAATGAACAAGCATGGAAAAAAAAAATCATATAGATGGTAGACACAACATGGATGCAACCATCTATCTACATAATCATGAATATAAAATTTCCTCGTAACTTGGATTGATGAAACTAAATCTAGGGTCTTGATCTCCATCTCTAGATCCAAAATATGAATCTAACTACACGAGTGAATATTTCAAAGTTGAACATGGAAAAAACCACTTGATTGCCGGTCAATGATGTGAACCATTAAGAACCATGAGATAAACCACCAATAATGACAATGGTTCTCAAGGTACTTCCAGTATAATCTATGAAGTGTGAATAGGGATCTGAGTGGAACACTCATAGAATCATTTGATAGAAGGCCAATGACAACAACCTGTTGTCGAAAGTTAGAAACCTACCATTAAGGCATGCAGGCTTCAAGGTATTGAGGGTTTCTATATCAACTTCCTAGATAATGAGCTGAATTCAATAGGAAGCAACCCATCGTAGGAAAGCCTACGATAGAAAGCATAATGTAAAGTTTTGAAAATAGTTTGCAAGGACTACCTCAAGGATGGCTGACATGATTGAAGGCTAGAATTTGCAAAGGGGTTTTGAATAAATGTTGAACTTGTTTTGAACACATAATGGTACAACAATTGATTTGGCAGCATTTGACTTAATGATAATACCAAAAACCATTAAGAATTTCAAATGAGGCTCGATTAATTGTAAGACAAATGGATTTACAGACCCGAATAGGAGTGTGACAGATTGCCATGTTAAAGAGCGACTTGCTACCTTTTAAAAAGAATGAAAATGTAAAATGGACACCCTTTCCCAAATTTTCCCTACCATTACTGGCAAGTACCTCTTTATTTTTTACAAGCTTGAGGAGGATAACATATGCTTGGACTGTAAGCTCATCCTTCAGATGAGTCCAACGAAGTATTTTTAACAAACCCTAAGAAGGAATGGTTCAATCTCGTTATGCTTAATGGGTCCTATACTCTTTAGGTTTTAAGAGTCCAGTAAAGGAGTAACTCGATTTTGTTTTCTTTTAAGAGTTTAAAAGAGGAAAAAAAAGACACACAAAGGAAACTCATTCAGTTATTTTACCATAAAATTTTAGTGAGCCCAGAGAAAGTAAAGATCATCATTTTTCAATTTTAAAGAGTTAAAAGAAAAACATAAGTAGACTCCATCGGGTTCTTTTTTGTAAGTTTTAGTCTCTCAAGTCCAAAAAAGGATAAAATGATACACAAGAGAATTCTATTGACCATGTTCGGTCAATGTATATCTTTTTCGTAAATAGTCCTAACTCAGTCTGTAAAAGGGGTGAACTTATTCTGAGTGGATGGTTGTTCATTTACTTTTACAATTTCAAACAAGTAAGTACTCGGAAATGTTTTCATTTTGGAAGAGTCTAAAAAATGCTTAAAAGAGGACTCCATGATTCTCGCTTTTCGTAACTTTTTAGAGGATGAAAAGTGATAAAAGTCCGTTAAATAGTCAAAATGATTCATCGCTCTGTAACCTATCTTGCACATTTAAACTCAATAAATCATCATAACTCCTCAAAAATGCCATTTTCCTTCTTAAAAGATTTTAAATATAAAAAATAATATTTTTTAGCTTCAAAAAAGGCATATAAAAGTGGGAATGGTAAATTATTTTCACAATTTGCATTTTTACCATTTGAGAGAAAACAAAGGAGGTTTTACCACCAGACTTCTAGGATTGATTTTGAGCTAACCAGTGAATGAAATCGCACACCACTTCTTCGAGGTGAAGGATCTCTCCTTAACTTAGCTTTTCATCCATTTTAAATTTCATTTTAATCTTCCATTTATTTTTTTGGGGAAAAAATATGTTTAAAAATGCACCCTCATCCCTGCACTATTTCTTTTCAGTCAGGCCCACCGAAGTTGATAAAATTTTCCATATGGAAAATCACGACCTACGCATAATGTTACCAGAAAAATCCATGCATCTGCGCCCTATCCATAAAATAGGCGCTGCGCAGGTGCTAAGGGTTTATTTTTAAACAAGTTTTGGGACAAAGAAACATGAGATATGTTTCCAAAACAATTCTAATCCTTTTAAAATGGCCATTTTAGGTCATTTGATTGCTCAAAATGGAGTGGAGGGAAAGAGAGCATGAAGCCAATGATTTCGAAGCTTTGGAAGATTGGGCCACCATGCAAGATCTCAGAACTTGTGGCCTCCTAAAATATTGGCTCATTCCTGGGTTGAAAGCTCAGGTAGATTTGAGGACATGGCTAGTAAGAACCTGGAACTTCCAGGAACAATGTTTTGTGATTATCAATCATCGCGTTACCATTGACATCAATGAATTATATTTCTTGACTGGGTTGTCTCATCAGGGAGTTGACATTTCGTTATTCAAACATATGGAGGGAGGAGATACTATTGATGGGTATCTATGACACTTTTGTAGGGGTGCACCACCTAAGGGTGGGAGAATAGAAATTCATACCATCGAATTCTTGTCCCTGAGGACCATTACTTTCACTGCTGGAAAATTGTGTGGCAGTGGTGTCCTTCATTTAGCCACACAGGCACGGATGCAGACAACCGTGGAATGTTGGGAATCCACGGTGTACAATTGGTGCGAGGTAGTGGCCGTGAACATGAAGGGACAGTTGACTAGATGCAAGAATGGAAAACTAAAGAATTTCAGTTATGGTGCCATTATTATTGTTGTTGCCCTAGGGAGGATTCCTATTTTCCGACCATAGCATATTATAGCAGATGAGGGGGATCATAGGGATCCATGCATGATGAAGTGGGTTTCACTTCCATGGAGGTGATGGACCAGCATTTAGGTATACTATTGAATTTTTTTACATGTTATGCCAGTAGATTATTCTGATTGAGGACTTTCTGTATGTTGAGATGGATTACATAGGTAATCCTGATATCCCACTTCTAGTCGGAACTTAGTGGGGTGATCTAGGTGATAATTTGCATTTTGACATATTTCAATTTTTTTTAATCTTTATTTGTTTATTGTCTTCAAAGTCTAAAAAACTACTACTTTTTCCTATTGTTTATCTGGATCAATGTATGAATGATTTTTTTTTTTAATTTACAAATGTTTGCAAATGTTTATTTGACACATGATTCGCTAATGCATCTGTCAATGTGCTTAAATATCTTGGAATGTCTTGATATTCGATATAATCAAATTGTCTTTCCAAAATACGGACTCGTAGAAACACTCTTAGCATTATTGGACTCCTTACTTTATAGATACCATTTAAATGTAATACCATGAGCTGTGAATCTAACCTAACGATCGAAAGTCAGATACAAAAATTGATGGCATCAACTAATAGCTCAATCATTGTGCTATATTCTTCTATGTTGTTGGTTGTTTGACTGAGACAGATTCCATGAATAGAGGCTAGCTCATCACTAGGTGAATAAATAACCCAGGTTATTGAAGATAAATTCCGAGTACTACAACTAGCACCATCAACAAATCCAATGTAAGTTTGAGAGAAGGTCGACATCTGTAAATCAAGTGTAAAAACGAGATAAGTAAGAGAAGTACTAGAAAATGTGAAAAACATTAACTGTCACACATACCTAAAAAAGGATAAATAATGTACAGAACTTCACCAAAAATTTATGAATAATATTTCTTTAGTTAAAGACTATTTATGGGCTTTCCCAAAGGAATACCATTGTAATCAACTATCTCATATGTTCCTTTAGCTAATACGCATTTTATGATGTAAGGGCCATGCCACATGGGTTTGAAATTTCCTGTGCCTAACTTGTCATGAGCGTGATCATAAACCAAGACTAGGTCACCTTCTGAATATGAAAGAGGATTAACATTTTGATCAAACTAAGCTTTGACACATTTTTTATGAGCCTCACTAGTTAGTGAGGCATCACGATGATTTTCATCTAAATGTGCTAAATGTACAAAGCGTTCTTCATCTGCAGAGGTATGAAGTAATAATTCGATAGCTAGCTTTAGGGATGGTATTTCACATTCAATGGGTAATACTGCTTCGAAACCATAAACAAGTTGGAAATGAGTAAAACAGGTTGATGTTTTTGTAGTAGTACGATAAGCTCATAGTGCTAAGAAGAGCATAGAATGCTAGTTTCCTTTATGAATACCAATTATCTGTTTAATCATATTGGTTAAAACGTTATTGACAGCTTTGACCTAACCATTAGCTTGTGGATAGTACGGAGTAGAGCTATCATGGTGTAGGCTGAGTTGTGTAGATAGTTCGACAATCATAAAGTTACAAAAATAACTACCATGGTCTGTAATAATATCTTGTGGGACACCAAACCAAGCAATCACATGATTGAAAATGAAAAATGTTGTAGTTTTGCGTCGTCTCTATATGTAGGCATCGCCTCAGCGCATTTCGTAAAGTAATCGACTACAAGGATAATATACCCATGCCCCCTAGCCGAGTGTGGGTTACAGGTGATGAAGTCGATGCCCCATTTGGAAAATGACCAAGAGCTACGAGAGGGTTAAGAGGAGTTGGAGGTGCTCACATTCTGTGATCATAGATTTGGCAATTATCGAATTTGCAAACTGTAGTAATGCAATCTTTAAATATCGATGGCCAAAAATAACTAGTACATAATATATTTTTGGCAGTAGCATACCCAGACAGGGCAACGCCACACACTCTAGATTTAGAAAATTATATATTACATAGCAATGGAACACATAAGACATATTGCATAAATATAAACACAAAAAACACATAAAAAAAGAGAGACACAAATATATGTGGTTCACCCAATTTAGGCTACATCCACGAAGAAATAACGAATCATTCCTTTTATATTATCCAACAAAATGAAGAGATACAACCCGAAACAGATCCACTGTGATTCCCTCTTCGCTCTTATTCTCGTCTCTTTGCCTCGCTTAGGATATAGATCTACATAGACGCAATACAATTCCCTCATATATAGCAAGGTGTTTCCTTCTAGAGAAAAAAACCCTAAATTAAACATAACTTCTACCATTAGATCCCTGCTTAATGAATGGCCTAGATTGACTATGAAATTACAACATTTTACAAGGAAATTTTACATCTATTTTTAGCGAGGGCACTGCCCCAGATCCCCTGCTAGTAGGGGGGCATGGACCCCCCTTGTAGCGGAAATATTATGGGTGGAATTTCCTGCACATTATGAAGTGGAATCCAATGCGGTGATACCTTTGAATAAATAAGATAATTGGGCTCCACACCCAACACCAGAGTGGTAGTCATTTATTTTTTTTCGGCCTCTTGGAGAGTCAAACAATGTCGAAATATAGAATTGATACCGCAACGGTAAAGAGTATCACCAATAATATTGTATTGTTGGGATTGGTATCGAATTTGATGACGATCGTTTTTGGATAACTCAGACATAAAAGTTTGTGTTTGGAGATATATAATGATATCTCCATACCATAGATTTGACGTACTAATAAGAAAGATAGATTCATCAGCAAAATAATATTCTGCTACACTTTCTATATCAGTATGAGGAAAGTCACACAATCGTTTGGCGAAAATCAAAGATTTCTTTGATTTGGATTATTCAAATTCCAAATACAACTCTTGTAAGATAAATATCCACTTGGAATATTTCGCCCCTAGAATTTTTTTAGTGAGAATATACATCATATGGTTGCAATCTGAAATGATAGTTGTTTTTCAGAGGAGCATATAGTGACAAAATCGTTTAACAACTTTTACATATGCCAAAGCTAGCTTCTCCACATGTGTGTATTGAATGTCAGTTTTAGTGAGACTTCTAATAAAATAGTAAATCACATGTTCTCTGATATAATCATCCTCTTGGACTAACACCATGCCAATGGTGGCATCGAATGCGACTAAGTACAAAAGTGATCTCGATGATAGTCGAGTGGATGCAGTAATGGCATATTGGTCAGTGCATGTTTTAATGCATCAAAAGGTTTATCAGCAAGTTCATCCCAGAGAAATGAAATTCCATTTTTAAATAGTCAATTAAAACCCTGGGTTAGTTTGGCATAATTGTGGATGAATCTACACAAAAAGTTTTCTTTCCCCTGCAAACTTTGGAGTTGATTAAGGCTAGAAGGACAAGACAAATTCAGAATTGCCTCTACCTTGAGGAGGTTAACATAAATGCCTTCTTTCGAAATGATGAAACCTAGAAGCCAACCTGATTGCACACAAAAGATACATTTGTGCAGATTCTAACGAATATTGTAGTGCTTTCACCTAATGAAAATCACTTTTAAATGCAAAGGGTGATCTTGCCTCTTCATTGGATGAGCCAATAGGTCATCTAAATAAGGCTGAAGAATATGCTTGGTATCGTAGAATGCATAAGACATTGCTCGTTGAAAATTTGTGCCAACATTTTTTGGGCCAAATGGGTGTTTGCGATAATAAAAACTTCCCCATGGGCATATAAATGTGGTTTTCTATTGATCGGAAGGGAGAATGTTTATCTGATTGTAGCTAGAAAATCCATCCATGAATGAAAAAATTTCATTCCTGGCACAGTCATCGACAACTTGGTTGATATTCAGAGTTGGATAATTTTCCTTATGACAAGCTTTATTAATATCTTGGTAATCAACACATACTCGAACAATTCCTTGTTTTTTATTAATGGGCAAAATATTTGATACTGAATCAATCAAGGGAACGGGGTAGATGAATCACATTTTCAACAATTTTTCAACCTCAGTATTTATAGCAACAAATTTTCATGGATGTATAGAAAATAATCATTTTCTAATAGGCTTAGCATCGAGATAAGTTTTTATTTCATGTACAACTATGCTAGGATCGATTCTTGGCATTTCTTCATATGACCAGGCAAGTATGTCGTGGAATTCCTAATATAGGGCTTTGTAAGTTTGAATCTCTTCTAAAGAACAATAAGCTCCCATATGAATATTGTCAGTTATCCCAGGTTTCACTGATATATGTAGGGGTATCGTTGCAGATATGTTCCCTAAATTCTGTTCAGAACTGGAAGAAAGGGTAGAAATTGGACATTGAGGATCACTAAGGGTCTCAAACGAAAACATAAATGAGAAATTATTCTCAATTTTATCAAAGGATGGCAAGAAGGTTGAGCGATGATGAGTATCATTCCATGGCATTTCTTCCAAGTTCATACCTTCCATAATCCCTTCATCAGTTAAAAATTTTTTGTTAAGAGAATCAGGCATAGAGATTGGTTCCAAGCGTGACAAATGAGAATATTCGTTAATAATCGTATTCATTTGATTGTCTTCAAAAGTTGATGAGTTGGAAAAGGATTGAATTGAATCATAGGAAAACTCAAAAGGAATATGAGGAATTTCATTTCCATATAAGATCATTTCCGATTTTGAAGGTACTTTTCACAAATCTCCCAATTCAAAAGTACTTGATGTAATCATGTTAATATGGGCATCATTATCAGGGATATATTTCAAATAGTCATCACCTGGAAGCTTTCAGTTGGAAAATGTTCAACCAACTATGTTTCTATAATGTAGTTTTTATTTTTACTTTCTTGAATTCACCTGCGTAGGTTTAAAGTGGCAGACATAGTGTAGCTTTGTGCTGTACTCAGAGTTAATTCTAGCAAATGCATGGGAAACTCTAGAAAAATCAGCACATGTGGAACTTAACAAGGTGTGATAGATATTTTTCCCAAATTTCTCATCTAATTCAAGATATTTTGGGTTGTTTTACTTATGAGGGAGTTGGTTCAAACATGTTTAGGGATGCTAAAAGGACCCATAAACTGATCAAGTGTCATGGAAACAAATTGACATGTAACACAAAGAAGAATAAGTTTCAGTGAACACCACTTCTCTCAAATTTCCTCTCCTCTCTAAAGTTGTTGAGGTAAAATATATACTCCAGAGAAACCCTACCCACAGTGTGAATAGTTTCTCATTCCATGGTTAGTCAGTTGTCTCACAATTGGTCATACCTCAGAGACCCCCATTAAATCAATCACCACCACCTCTGATCCAGATGGTTGTCTGAGGTTTCCTGGTGAACAAATATGCACCCTTAGACCTATCTTAACATCTAAATTCTATGAACAGGACTATCTCGAGCTCCTACCAAGGTTCAATGAAGAAGTTGACATATCTGCATAGAGACATATATAAATTTTTTATGCCTTTGTAGAAAATTTGAATGTCGAGCACCAAGATGTAGTTTTGAGGCTCTTTGTCCAATATTTGGACAAGAAAGTTAGGAAATGTTTCAAATCCTTTCCAAATTATTCCATTAGCACTTGGGAAGAAATGGATAATTCCTTTTTGTAGAAATGGGGAGAGAAGAGAGATCATGGATACATTCTTATTGAGCTCAACACTATGAAGAAGAAACCTGACGAGGATATCTCAGCTTTTATAAAAAGGTTTAATAAAGCGTTCAGTAATCTACCTGCTAATATTAAACCTCCATGGGCCACTTCCTGATTAGTTTTTGTTAGGGCCTTTGAACCAGAGTTCGCTTCACACTCAAGGAGAGGAAGACACATACGTTGGACTAGATTCAAATTGATGCTCTTGAGGTAGAAGAAAATTTTACCTCGACAGGGAAGTCAAGAGGCAGACATGACCCTAGAGAGAAGAGAAAGTGAAAAGAGGAGGCAAGTTCCCATAGTCAAGGAAGAGAATCCCAAGAATAGAGGATAGAGGAGATGGATAAGTTGATAAAGAACTTATCAAATAAACTGACAGAAATGGAGCTGGAAAGTAAAAGCCTTTAACGATAGAACTTCACGACTGCTAATCGATGTTTCCATCCCAAATATAGAAGGTTTCCCCTATAGATACTACAAGAGGAGAGGAAATAGAAGCATGATCACATTCATCCTCCACTATATATAGAAGATAATCAAGAGCAATAGATACGAAATGAAAATGAAGTTCAGGGGAACTTGTATTCCTATTTCTTCGATGAAGAACAAAAACTCAAAATGTATGAAGAAGATGAGGATGAGATTTATGAAATTTTGAATGATGATCAGATTGATGATTACTACAAGTAGTTTTTTGATTTCATATAGCCTCAGCTGCACAAGAAATACGATATGTGATCATCTAGAAAGAGATCAAGGGGTCTAGATCAAAATGAAGGTACTTCCTCCAAAGAGCCTCCTAAGCTATTTGAGAAGGGGAAGGGGATTTTAGAGATTATTATTCAAATAAAGAAGCCCACCCCCCCCCCCCCCCCCACCCCCTCACTCGAACTGCCATAAACCTGAAGCCCTCCAAGAAGAGAAATAACCTCCCCCTTCCAAGCCCATCAATGAAAAAGAAAAGGAGCTAGTAGAAGTTAGCTTTGTAGAAAAAGGCCTTGCCATCTTCAATATTCAAAAAGAGCTTGAGCAAGTGAAGATCTTGGTCCTGTTGTGTAAAATCTTGAAACAACCCACATACAAGGCCCAAGTTTCTCAGTTCATGTTTCCATGTGCTTCTATCCAACCTTTTGATAGTTTAAACCTCCAAAAGGAAAGGTCAATGGTTATCTTTGGACCCCATGTCAATGAACAAGATCCCTCCACACCGCCTATCTATGTTAGTCTATTAGTACATGACCTCCTTCTCCATAACTGTATGTTGGACTGAGGCACTTCACATAATTTGATGCCACTATTAGTAATGGAGAAACCAGGTATGGAGATAACCAGATCATACAAAGATCTCTGCTCTTTTGAGTCTAAGAGGCTAGGATGCTTGGGTATGATAAAGGACTTGGTGGTGAATTTGGCCCAGATCCCAGTGAAAAGTATAGTCATGGACATTGTAGTGGACGATATCCCTGCAAGGTTTGGTATCATTTTGTCTAGATCTTGGGGATCAAAGATTGGAAGTTCCAACAAATAGGATCTTACTTATGCTACCATCCCTATATTTGGTGGAGAAGAAAGGTGTCTATATAGGGAATGAAGGTTTATTAAAATAGTCACAAGAGATTATTTCCCAAAAAAATATCCTGTGTATGCGAACGAGAGGGATATCTCATGCTTAATGCTAGAAGACGATGATTTTCTTTTAGAATAAACATTGATACAACCTACAACCAGACTAGATTATCAACTTAGAGACCGTAGCAAAGTGTGGAAGTTGTATTTTAATGGTGAAAATTCTAAAGAATGAAATGGAGGAGGAGTACTGTTGATATCTCCACAGGGTAGCTTGATTCCCCTCTCATTCAAATTGGAATTGAAGGTAACAAATAATGTGGCAGAGTATGAGGCATTACTACTAGGTTTGCAAGCAGC
This sequence comes from Pinus taeda, assembly GCA_000404065.3. Taxonomy (NCBI): domain Eukaryota; kingdom Viridiplantae; phylum Streptophyta; class Pinopsida; order Pinales; family Pinaceae; genus Pinus; species Pinus taeda. Next base: position 88,611 of record APFE030635690.1, read on the forward strand.
AAGGAATTTAAACATCGAATGCGTGATTGTGTTTCGAGACTTAGAACTAGTGATGAAGCAAATCAAAGATCAATGTCAAGCTAAGCACCCCCAGCTAAGGGCTTACAAAAATGAGGTTTTGTATTTAATTGAAAACTTATTCCTAGCTTTTATTGTCTAGTTCTTACCGAGGGAAGGAAATCGAATGGTTGATTCCTTGACTATAGTTGCCAGTAATTTCAAGCCACTGCAAAATCCACTCCTCAAATATGAAATTGAATTTAGATACAAACCCTTAGTGCCTAACAATGTGAAACACTGGGAGGTGTTAAAACATGATAAACAAATAAAGCGCTTCATGGAATTCATTGGGAAATTTTTCAATTCAGTGATTGACCAAGAATAAGAAGAAGCGACACAAGAATAGTAAATCACTTGGGAGGAAACTATCACAGGGCACAAAGTTCTATAGCTAAAGGGAAATTTCATTCCATGTGGTCTAGTTCCTATGGAGAGGATATTCAAATCCAATTATGTGGCTTCAAAACCTATTAAACAGGGAGTTGATGAACAAGTGGAGGATTTCATCATTAGCTCGGAGAATGAACCCTGGATGATCAAGTTGTCAAAAGGGATCCCTCATCAATATAAAAAAGGGTACTTAAATCTCCTAAAAGATTATAAAGATGTTTTTCTTGGTCATATAAATATTTAAAAACTTTTGATACAAATGTCATTCAACATAAGATTCCCTTAAAGAATGGAACGAAACCTTGTAATCAAAAACCCAGGCAGATCAATCCCCTCTTACTCTTATCCATCAAGAAGGAGGTGAGGAAGTTGCTTCAAGCCAAGTTCATTGTACCATTGAGGTACCCAGAGTGGGTGGAAAACTTAGTTCCTATTAGGAAGAATAATGGAGAGATAAGACTATGCATGGATTTCAGAAACCTCAACAGAGCTTCGTTGAAAGAAAATTACCCATTTCCAAAGATGGATTATATACTACAAGAGGTAGTTGGCTCAGCTCAGATGTCCATGATGGATGACTTCTCAAGGTATAATAAGGTATCAATGCATCCCAATTATCATAAGAAAACTGCATTCGCTACACCTTGGGGGACCTTCATGTATGCAAGAATGCCATTCAACCTTATAAATCCAAGAGCAACCTTCTAGAGAGAAATTAATATATCTTTCATGGGAGAACACGATAAATCCGTGGTGGTCTACCTCGATAATATCACATTTTTCTCTAAAACAAATGAGGAGCATATTGAACATTTGGAACTCAATTTTGAGAAATGCAGGAAGTATGGGTTGTCCTTAAATCTAAGAAATCTCAGTTCACTCTGAGCAAAGGGAAGTTGTTTGGGGATATATGATGCAGGAAACCCCAATCACCAAATAATTCCCCCTTCATATGCATATATCAGAAACTAATACCTATGGTTCTATCCACAATGACATATCAGAAGCGTTATTATTACTTTCCTTTAAAACCCGGCCTATACAACTTTATTGAATTACAAAGGAAATAAGGGGAAAACCCACTCTGAAACTCAAAATCCAGAGCTCAAAACTTATATAGCCGGAACTACATATCTCATCGGGTCCGCACCCTTTAGTCGCTCCACAACACTTTCCTTTATATTTTCTGATTTCTAATCACATAACCCAAACTTCAAGTGGAATTCCAATCCGCTATATAATCCCATCGAGTCTAGATTGGAAATGAACTTTTGCACTTATTCACGCTCGAAATCCATCTGATCGTCCATTTGAAGGATGGTTTGATCACGCCCAAATTTCAAATTAACTAAATTACAGCTCATTACCTCATCGGGTCCGGTTTGGGAAAACCACTTACGGATTTTGAGGCCATCTGATAACCACTGACCACCATTTGGAAACTATTCTCTAGTTAATTCACGCGCCTTATCTCTGTCGTTGATCAAGCATATGATCCAACAGTCCACGTTTCATTGCCATGTCGCTATCGGAGTTTACCAAAGGTTAGGGCTCGATCAGTCTACAAAGACTTATGCCGATGAGATGAAGTGTCCTGCTCGGCCCGATTAGATCTAGTCCATTGATCTTATAGATCCAATGGACACAATTCCTTCTCTCATCTATTTCTCCTTTTCTTGAATTCGGTTGTTTTAATAGACTCTTTGTTATAAACACATTCTCCGCCAAACTCTGTTTTACACTGTCATTACTCCATATGACAGATAATTATGATATTTTTTGAAGTGATGAATGGGTTTTAAGTGGCTCAAATATTGTTACCAACAATAAAGATCCAATTACCATTGATCATTGCAATGCATGACTTATGCATAAAACAAATAGAGCATAATGCCTCAATTATTTTGTTGGCAAACAATACAGAGACAAGCAAAGGATTTCAATAGAAATGGCCCATTTACACACACACAATCATGTATTCAATATAATGAATTTACATGGTCTCACCTCTCTGGCTCAATTACATAAATAAAAGGTAATGTTTCAATCTTGAAACCCTCGCTCTCTCCTCTCTAGTTTCTCTCGAACCTCTAACTAACATATCTAACCTCTCTAGCTTCTCTCTCACTAACTTATCCAACCTCTGAATTATACCAAAATATCACAGTTTATACAAAAATGGATTCATGAACCATTTTGGTTCAGATCCAAAAATCTCTATCTCTCCTAAAAAGTCTCTTCAACTCCACTCTTTTCTAAAAAAACGCTAAATCAAGCTTTCAAATTCCTCATATTCTATTCAAACCAAATAAATCTTAACTATTTGGCCTGATCTCCACATAGGAAGGATCAATTAGCCACTATTCCCTTTTCTCATATTTGATAATAAATAAACACTCTCACGCATTTAAATAAATAAAATTAACTAATCTCTTGTCTTCCAACCCCTTGTTATTCACAACATGTGATCATGCCATCACATTGCTGACTAGGCCTGAATGCTCCTACATTAGACTCCCAAAGTTGAAAATTTCCATGACCTCCTGTTCATGTGTTCCTTGTGTTGTCCATCCAGTATCCCAAACTTTACTTTGTAGCTAGTCATCACTTTCATCATGTTATTGATTCAATTCTTCTACCACTGTCACTTCTGTTCTTCCAGATTTCCAAATCTTATTTTGTTGCTGCCCTCTTTCCTTGCTGATACAAATTCCTTTTGTTAATTTCTCTTCCCTCTTATCCCTCTTCTCATCTGATTTCATCTTCCACAATTTCTCAACTTCCTCTTTACAATTTTTCTTTAACTGAACTCCACTGGCATCTGCCTACTGGAAATTTCTTTCCACCATAGAAATTATGAAGTTTCTATCCAATTCTTCTTCATCTCTGCCATTTAGAAACTGTTGTTTGTACTCTAAAGCTTCTATTTCATTATCATCAAAGATAATCCTTTCCTCTATGTTATCAAGTTCATCTAATAACCTTCCCAGAAAAATGTAAATTCCTTCATATTCAATAAGCATGTCATTTTCATATGACTCCTCCTTCCTGTATAAAATAGAATTTCCATCACAATTGTCAGACTCAAAATAACTATGGTTTTCAATCTTCATAGGTGATTCTGCCATCAACTCTTTATACTTCCCTTCTACAAAAGTTAGGAAATTGTCATCAATTCTCATTCCAATACTTTCCTCTACATTACACAGTCTTCCTTGTTCTAACACAGGACTATCATTCAACAATTCAATAGCTAGGATTTCTTGGAGCATATCATTATGAAGTATCTTTTCATCCTCTATACTTATACTATTGCAACAAAATAATGGTGCTTCATCTTCTCCTACATCAGAAACAAAATTCAGGTTTTCTAAAGCTTCTTCATGGTTTACAACTTCATAAAAATAATCCACTTTAAAATCACAAAATTCCTGAACTTCTCCATCTGTCAACATCATCATATATTCCTTCACAATTTCTATAATACTTTCATTTTCATTCTCTACTAAAATACCCAATGCATTATGATTCTGTTATGGTTCTATGATACAGGTGTTGTACTTGATGGAAACTCACTCAAGTGGCAATGGTCTGTTCAGGCTCTCAAAATGATGGAAATTAAGAGGCTCGCAGTTGAATGGTTCAAAAGGTGCGGACCCGTAGGTTACCCATAGAGAAGGTGCGGTCATACCTGCAGGTTACCCGTTCAGAGGGTGCGGATCCCAGTGCACACACTTCAAGGCAGTAAAGCATGCTCTCGTGGGGTTTCTTATGCTTGGCTCGTGGTGTTTAGCCCACCGTTCTTGATTCTATGGTTTTGGCCCATGGTATTGCTTTATATTATTATTATTGAGTCCCATGTTTTTAGGCCTCTTGTATTGGTTATCTATGGTATTGATCCATGATTTTAGGAAGAGCTTGCCTATATAAAGCAAAGGAGATCTCTTGGCTAAGCATCTTTTGCAAGTTGAATATCTTAAGATCGGAAAATATCGGGTTATTATTCCAGTAAAGTTAAAAGAAAATCTATGAAGGATAATCTCTCAAGTGCATGATCAGATCTGAACATCTGACTATCGGTGGCACACTGGGGGACTGCCAGTTCGGCTCTAATCAGAGGTACGCAGGTGATTAACAGTGCAAGTACGTGGGTACACAAAGCAGAAGAAGGCGCAGTGCGTGGGTACGCAGAGAAGGAGAAGGAGAAGTGCGTGGGTACGCTAAGCAGAAGAAGGCGCAGTGCGTGGGTACGCAGCGCGACAGAAGTTCAGGTGCGTAGGCACAGTGAAAGTTCGCAACCCTTTAGAAGCAGTAGGTGCGTAGGTACGCGGCGCGATGGCATCTATGGGTGTGTGGCCATAGTAGCAGTACGCGGAGCGATAGTATCTGTGGGTGCGTGTCTGCAGTTACAGTACGTAGTGTAATTGAAGAAACAATGTGTGGGTACGCGGGGTGGCAGAAGGGTCTCTGCGGGTATACACAAGAAAGCAGAAGGAAAAGTGCGTATAGACGCAGACCAGAGAAAGAAAAACTGCGTATCTGTCTTAAGATCTTTTGTTGGATAAATTTTTCTGTTGATAAGGTGTTCTGGGTTTAAGTTTATTGTTACTGTTGATCTGGTTACTGCAATTGACTGGGTGATTTACTTGTTTGATGATCTCTTAATGTTTATGGATCTAGTTTGAAAATTTATGAAAAGTGGTCCTTGAGAGAAAAGAAGTAGGGGGTTGTAGCTCCCTTCCAGGAGAGACTGGAAAATGAGAGAGAGTTGTAGCTCTCTGCAGGTTGCAGCTTGCGTACTGGTAAAGGACTGCACCAGTACAAAACCTTTGTAAAAGAAGTTTCTAATTTGAAAGAAGATAGAGACATATTGCAGAAGGTGGTTTTCACCCACATTGGGTTTCCACCTTACATCTGGTGTTCTTTGGTGTGACTATCTGTTTTCTTTGTTCATGCTCATTATTTTATGGTACTGACATGCAAAAATAATTGAAATTGTAATTAAGGAAGATTTATTAAAAAGAACTTGATAATACTGATTCACCCCCCCTCTCAGTATTATTTCCAACAATTGGTATCAGAGTCGGTCCTTCTGCAGGAGCTTGAACGCTTGAAGGAAGATCCATCATCATGAGCAACTATGAGAGGGAAGCATTGATCAGGCCACCAATTTTTGATGGGAAAAACTTTGTATATTGGAAGGTAAAAGTTACTTCCTATCTCCAATCTTTGGGTACTGAAGTTTGGGACATCATAGAAACAGGGTATACTTTTCCATCAGCTACTCCTACAGATCCAGTAGAGAAAAAGAAATATGAAACAAATGCAAAGGCAGTCAATACTCTTCTAGGATGCATATCTCAATCAGAATTTGTGAAAGTTTTACAGTATAAATTCGCAAAAGAAATATGGGACAAAATCGTTCTGAGCTATGAAGGAGATGATCAGGTAAAACGTGCAAAACTTCAAACCCTGGGGATTCAGTATGAAAATCTCAAGATGTATAATGATGAAAGTGTAGCTAACTATTTTCTCCGTGTAGATGAGATTGTTAATTGTATGAAAAATTTGGGTGAAGAAATAAGAGAAGTTGTTGTGGTTGAAAAAGTTCTGAGATCTTTGTCACCTAGGTTTGAATCTAAAGTTTCTGCTATAGAAGAAAAGGAAAATATCCAACATCTTAAAATGTCACAACTGCATGGAATTCTAACTGCTTATGAAATGAGGAAAGGAGGTCCTTCTGACAGGAGAGAAGCTGCCTTCAAGGCTTCAGGAAAAGGAGAGTACTATGAATCAGGAGAGGAAGAAGAATCAAATTTTGTCAGAAATCTTCAACGAGGTACTGGATGATTCAGAGGTAAGATGCCCTGCAAATGCTTTGCTTGTGGAAGAGTAGGTCACTATGGTGCCAAATGTCCTCATAAGGATAAAATCGACAAGGGAAAGGAACCTATTAGATGGAACAAGAAATGGAATGCTAATAAGAAGAGCTACTACACTCATGAAGACAGTGACGGTCTATCAAAGAGTGATGAAGATGAGCGAGGTAATGACTATAAACTTTTGATGGCATTTGAAGATGATGATTACATGGATGCTATAGATGTGGATAGCTTTTATGAAGAAATTTCTAGACTGAAGACATGTATAGAAGAAAATAATATGATCATTGATACTCTACAATTTCAAATTGATGAAAACGAAAAATACCTTGAAAAGTTAGAAGGTGAAATTTTTGGTCTTAGAAAAGAGATTGAGAAAACAAAGGCTATTAATCTTAAGTTTGTCAAAGGATCTGAAACTCTGGATGAGATCATCAATGTCCAACGTTCTCCACTAAACAAGACAGGTCTAGGGTATAATGGAGAAATCTCTCAAGCATCCACCTCAAAGAGTTATCTTGGTGCAGCAAGAAGGAATGAGCAAAAGCTCAATGGAGATCACCAGGTAAAGTAGGGACGAATTACATCAAGAGCAAACAAAGACTATCAGGTGAACCAGGGGCAATCCGTCTTAAAGGTGAAAAAAAGCTACAACCAGCCATAGGTAAAATCTTCTCAATTTGTTTCAAGAATGGATATCAATAGAAATTACAATCATGTGGCGAGTAGATTTGATAACCGCAGAAGTTTCTTCAATGGAAAATGTTTCACTTGTCATAACTTCGGTCACAAAGCAGCTCAATGTGTTGCATATAAAACAATCATGACTAGAGAAGCTCAAAAACAAAGAAGTATGACTGGGATTACAAAGAGGACCTATAACAATTTTTCGGCTCTTGAAAATGAAGTTGAATGTTCTATTTGCAATAAATTTGGTCATGAAGATTTTGAATGCAGGACCAGGTTCAAGCAGACAAAGGAACAACCCTCAAACACCAAAACATGGAGAATAAAGGAACCACAAACAGAAAGATGTGGGATAGCCTTTTATGCAGAGGGAAAGGAAAATGTATGGTACATCGATAGTGGATGTTCAAAGCATATGATAGGTGATAAAGACAAACTTGAATCATATTCTGCTTTAGAAAAGGGGAAGAAAGTTTCTTTTGGAAATGATATGCCTGCAGCTATAAAAGGAAAAGGCACTGCTCAGCTAAAGGAAAAGGTCAAAGCTGGAAATGTTTTGTATGTCGATGGATTGAAGCATAATCTTCTAAGTGTCAGCTAGATGTGTGATCAAGGAACCGAGGTAATATTTAGATCAAATGGATGTCAGGTTCGTGATCTTGATACAGGTGAAATACTGATCAAAGGTAGAAGAACTCCAAATAATCTATACATATTTGAAGAAGGACAAAAACAATGCTATTTAAGCAAGGATGATGAACACTGGTTATGGCACCGGAGGTTGGGGCATCTAAGCTTTTCACAAATAAGGAAAGCATGCAAATACCAGGCAGTTCATGGTCTTCCATATATCAAAATTCCAGACAACACCATATGCAAATCATGTCAGTTTGGAAAGAAAACCAGAACTAACTTTCAGGAAAAGGAAGGATCAACTAACATTCCTCTTGAGCTAGTTCATACAGATGTTTCTGGTCCTTTTAGGAAAGGGACACCTCGAGGAGAAGAATACTTGATATTGTTCATTGATGATTTCTCGAGGTTTGTTTGGTTAGGTCTTATGAAGCACAAATATGAAGCATTCGAAAAATTCAAATCTTTCAAAGGCTTGGTTGAAAATGAATCAGGTTACAAAATTAAGAGGCTCAGGTCCGACAGAGGTGGAAAGTTTACCTCAAAAGAATTTTTTGATTTTTGTGAAGAACATGGGATAAGAAGGGAATTCTCTGTAGCTATAACCCCTCAGCAAAACGGAGTAGTGGAAAGAATGAACAGAACAGTCCAACAAATGGCTCGTGTTATGCTTGATGAGTCTTGAACTCCCGCAACTTTCTGGGGTGAAGCTGCATATGCTGTGGTTGTTATTCTCAACAAAACAAATGTCCGGGTGAACAGCACCCAAACTCTTCATGAGTTGTGGTATTGTGAGACTCCTTCGGTAAAGCACTTCAAAATATTTGGAAGCAAGTGCTATATTAAGAATACTGATGAGCAACTTGGCAAACTTGAACCTAGAGCAGATGAAGGCATTCTTCTTGGTTATTCTCCACGCAGCAAAGCATACAAGTGCTACAATAAAAGACTTGGAAGAATTGTTGACAACATTGATGTAGTGGTCGAAGAGAAGGAATACATTCCTAGGCAAGTAAATCATGAAGATATCGAAGAAAATGAAGACTACCCTCAAGGACAGAATGATGAAGAAGAAGATGAACCTCAAGAAGAACCAGAGGAGAAGATAAGGATAGAAGAGAAGACTCCATCTAGATATGTTCAGAAGAATCATCCAGAATCACAGATTTTGGGGCAGAAAGAAGCAGGTGTACAAACAAGAAGAACAGTTGTAGAAGCTTCAAACTATTTGGCACTACTCTCTTCCAGAGAACCACAAAATAAGAAAGAGGCATGCAAGGATGAATGTTGGGTCAAAGCAATGGATGAAGAACTTGAGCAGATCGAAAAGAACAACATGTGGGAGTTGGTTCCTAGACCAAAGGACAAGAATGTTATAGGGACAAAATGAGTCTTCAAAAATAAGTTGAATGAAAATGGGGAAGTAATTAGAAACAAGGCTAGACTTGTTTGCAAAGGATATGCGCAGCAAGAAGGAATAGATTTTGAGGAAACTTTTGCTCCTGTTGCAAGACTTGAGGCCATCCGAATGTTCCTTGCTCTCTCAAGCATTCAAAAGTTCAAAATATTTCAAATGGATGTGAAATCAGCCTTTCTGAATGGATACTTAGAAGCAGAAGTATACATTGAGTAGCCAGATGGTTTCATTCTTGGAAATGATCCAAATCTTGTATGCAGACTGAAAAAGGCACTTTATGGTCTCAAGCAAGCTCCAAGGGCTTGGTACTATCGCTTGGACAAATATCTTCATCAACAAGGTTTTTTAAAAGGATCAGCGGACAGCAACCTTTATATAAAAATTGAAAATGATAAATTGCTAATACTTGTTGTGTATGTAGATGACATTATCTTTGGCAGCAATGAAGAAGCTATGAGTCAAAACTTTTCCTTGGTAATGCAGAAGAATTCGAAATGTCCTTGCTTGGAGAACTAATATTTTCTTGGTATGCAATCAACAAAATTGAGGAGGTTTTTTTGTCTCAAACCAAGTATCTAAGCAGATTTTTGAAGAAATATGGCATGGAAGATGCAAAACCTGTATGTACACCCATGGTAACAGGATGCAACCTCAGTGCAAATGACGAATCAGCAGCAGTGCATCAACCAACCTACAGATCTATGATTGGATGTCTACTTTATTTGACAGGTACCAGACCAGACATCATGCATGTAGTGGGAATAGTTGGAAGATTTCAGGCAAACCCGAAGGAAACTCATCTTCAGGCTGTGAAGAGAATTTTCAAATATCTTCAAGGGACTCAAAATTATGACTTATGGTATCCTATAGATACAGATCTCACACTTCATGCTTATACAGATGCAGATTGGGCTGGAAGCGTGGATGATAGGAAGAGCACAAGTGGTGGTGCATTCTTTATGGGTTCCAGATTAGTATCTTAGTTCAGCAAGAAATAGAGTTCGATTGCCTTGTCTACCGCTGAAGCAGAATATGTTGCTGCTGCATCTTGCTGCACTCAACTTCTTTGGATGATGCAGACCTTGTAGGAACTTCAAATCACTTGTACACCACCTATCTCCATCCTATGTGATAATACAAGTGCAATCAGCATTTCAAAGAACCCTGTCATGCATTCAAAGACCAAGCACATACCGATCAAGTATCATTTTCTCCGGGAACAAGTGCTTGAACAAAAGGTCAAGTTGGAGTATGTTCTTTCTAAGGAACAAGTTGCTGATATACTCACCAAACCACTGCCCATGAAGACTTTTGAATACCTCAGGAAAAAGCTGGGGTTGTTGATGCATCATCTTGTTGTTGAATCTCATCTGTTGGTTGTACGCGAGGTATATACGTGGTATACGCGTACATCTGCTGGTTGATGGATTGGTTGCAGATCGATGGCACAGGTGCAGGGGTAGCACATATAATGCATTGTTGGCATTATGAGAGCATAGAAGGAGAACTTGGACGCTGATCTAAACATCGCTGCAATATGTCTCTATCTCTTTCCTAGTCATTTCAGGGGGAGCAAGTTCTTAGGGGGAGCATAACCCTTTGCCCTTGATGTCAAAGGGGGAGAATGACATTGAGGATCTTGAGGATGTTGAGGTTGCGATCAAGTCCAAAGGGGGAGATTGTTGGCATTATGATTCTGGTATGGCTCTATGATATAGGTGTTGTACTTGATGGCAACTCACTCAAGTGGCAATGGTCTATTCAGACTCTCAAAATGATGGAAATTAAGAGGCTTGCAGGTGAATGGTTCAAAAGGTGTGGACTCACAGGTTACCCATACAGGAGGTGCGGTCATACCTGCAGGTTACCCATTCAGAAGGTGCAAATCCCAGTGCACAAACTTCAAGGCAGTAAAGCGCGCTCTCGTGGGGTTTATTATGCTTGGCTCGTGGTATTTAGCCCACCGTTCTTGATTCTATGGTTTTGGCCCATGGTATTTCTTTATATTATTATTATTGAGGCCCATGTTTTTAGGCCCCTTGTATTGGTTATCTATGGTATTGATCCATGATTTTAGGAAGAGCTTGCCTATATAAAGCAAAGGAGATCTCTTGGCTAAGCATCTTTTGCAAGTTGAATATCTTAAGATCGGAAAATATCGGGTCATTATTCAAGTAAATTTAAAAGCAAATCTATGAAGGATAATCTCTCGAGCGCATGATCAGATCTAAACATCCAACTATCGGTGGCACATTGGGGGACTGCTAGTTCGGCCCTAATCAGAGGTACGCAGGTGATTAATGGTGCAAGTGCGTGGGTACACAGAGTAGAAGAAGGCGCAGTGCGTGGGTACGCAGAGCAGGAGAAGGCGAAGTTCATGGGTACATTGAGCAGAAGAAGGCGCAGTGCGTGGGTACGCAGTGCGACAGAAGTTCAGGTGCGTAGGCATAGTGAAAGTCCGTGGCCCTTCAGAAGCAGCAGGTGCATAGGTACGCGACGCGATGGCATCTATGGGTGCGTGGCCACAGTAGCAGTACACGACGCGATAGTATCTGTGGGTGCATGTCTGCAGTTACAGTACGCAGTGTAATTGAAGAAATAATGCGTGGGTACGCGAGGTGGCAGAAGGGTCTCTGCAGGTATATGCAGGAAAGCAGAAGGAAAAGTGCATATGGACGCAGACCAGAGAAAGAAAAAATGCGTATCTATCTTAAGATCTTTTGTTGGCTGAATTTTTTTGTTGATAAGTTGTTCTGGGTTTAAGTTTACTGTTACTGTTCATCTGGTTACTGCAGTTGACTGGGTGATTTACTTGTACTTGATGATCTCTTAATGTTTATGGATCCAGTTTGAAAATTTATGAAAAGTGGTCCTTGAGAGAAAAGAAGTAGGGGGTTGTAGCTCCGTTCCAGGAGAGACTGGAAAATGAGAGAGAGTTGTAGCTCTCTGCAGGTTGCAGCCTGCGTACTAGTAAAGGACTGTACCAGTACAAAACCTTTGTAAAAGAAGTTTCTAATTTGAAAGAAGATAGAGACATATTGCAGCAGGTGGTTTTCACCCACATTGGGTACATCTGGTGTTCTTTGGTGTGACTATCTGTTTTCTTTGTTCATGCTCATTATTTTATGGTACTGACATGCAAAAATAATTCAAAGTGTAATTAAGGAAGATTTATTAAAAAGAACTTGATAATACTGATTCACGCCCCCTCTAAGTATTATTTCCAACATTCTAGTTATCATCACAAAATTTCATTTTCTTATCTTCAACTTCTTTAATCATGACAAATTCCCTATCAATACCATCATTCTCAAAATTATTAAATACATGCTCAAAATATCTTTCTCTTTCAACCATCTCTTCCAGTAATCTCACTTCTTCATCAACATGCATAAGCACATTGTCCAATTGTTGTTCGTCACCTGCCAAATCTGAAAACATACAACATGTCAGTTTCAAAAATACAAGGCTCTTCACTTGAAGCCTTAGTGATCATCTCCTCATGCTTCTTTGAACAATTATGATAGTTCACTAAGTTATTGAGAAATTCTTCCTCAACATCTCTAATTTCTTCCTCATCAAAGAAAACTTTTGGGACTGCAACTTCTTGACTATGCTTGGCAACTTCATCGTAAGTTTGTAGAATATCTTTCTGTTCTACACAATTTCTTCCAACACTCAGTTTATCCAAATAAGACAACAATGTCTCTTCCTCTTCTCTCATAAGTCTTTGATCTTTTAAAGATTTCTTTGACTTAACTTCTTCAGCTAAGTTCTTTGTGTCAACTTTCCTTCTCTTCATTTCACAAATCTGCAATGCATATGTTTCCTTTCCTGTTTCCATTTCCCATTAGTCTTCTATTGATGCTAAAATTCATTCAAATATGATCCAATAAGTTTTCACGAAAAGAAGACACAACCATTTAGCTATACCTTTTAATTTCCTCCATCTATTGAAGTCCTGAAAGTCTTTATGCACCTCCTTTTGTGTTTTTCTTGCCTCTACCTCTTTCACCTTTTGATACACAGATTCAAATTCATTAGGCTGCATACCTGTAATTTTACATTCAAAGAAATAATTAATCCCAAAAAAATGATTTCCTCTTGTTTAGGAGGATGCTATCAGCACATTCCTCTCATTCTGATCTACATAGATCAGTTCTTCATCACCGTCATCACTATCTCCTTCCCCAAGGAGAGATCCTTTCTCTGGTTCATAGATGTATTCTACTCTTTCATTCTCAACTGTTCAAAGTATTAATTTCTCAACAAAAAATTCTCTAAAATGCCATTTAACTCTTCTTCCCACATAAAATCCTTGTTTCCATTTTTCTCTAATTCCTTTCAATACTAGCTTCTCCAGATGACTGAGTTCTGCCTTCATCTCAGCCAACTCTATGTCCCTTTCTTCTTTACTCATTCCTTTGAGTCCAACTGCTTCAGCACTCTTTTTTCTCTATTTGTGACTTTCCTCTGTACCCCTATCATAACTATTGATAGTCAATTCCATTTCTTCCTCTGGTGAAATTTCCTTGTTCACTAGTGAGTTGCAACAAACATTTTTCATTTGACCTGTAATAAGTCTACTTCATGCCTCACCAAACTTTCCTGAGTTTAGTGTTTTGGCACCTATTATTTATTTCCTCGAACCTTTCACTAACTAACAATTCTACCCAGCGCTCCTCTTGCTAGAATTGTTATCTCCTATCCACAATCACAATTGTGGAGATGCCTCAACAACTTCTACTCAACCATAGTTGGAAATTGTTCTCATCTTCTCTCAAACACTCCTTGCTTTAGGCTCTTCATATTCAATTTCTTGCTTCCTTCTTCATTCAGTAATTTCATTTATGTTGGTTACTATCACCTTTACTCATCTAAAAATTCTTCTTGCTCTATCTTCTTTAAGAAAGCTCATATGCTATGATGTTGGTACAATTCATTCTATCTTTCAACAATTCCATTGACCTACAAAATCTTATCTCCAGATACATTAAAGTAGCTTTTAAACCTACAATATTTCCTTCAAAGATGTCTTAAAACTAATTCCCATTCCATTAGATAAATCTTTGCCAAAGACTTCATCTGTTCACTATTTCATTTAGACTTCCCATTCAAAAGACTCCACACAACCAAAAACTATTTCCCATTTTGCTTTTTCATAATGGACTCATTAGTTTTCAAGATCAATTAAGATTAGATCTGAATTTCAATTATATTTACCAATTCATGTCAAACACTATCAATTCCTTCTGATAATCTGTTTATAAGGAAACCTTGTCTTGCTTCTACAAATTCCAAAATTCATTCCTTTTAGTGGTTCTTCTTTCAGTCCTATCAAACACAATCTCCGTTCTTTCACTCATCAATATCATTGCCTTCAACAATATTTTAAGCAATCCTTAATCATTCTCAATTTTCACAAAATTCTTCAAATCATTTAAATGACTTCAATGTCACAACAAACCACTCTTCTATTCAGATTTAACTTCTAAACCTTTCATCTCAATCAAATCAATCATGCGATAAACTTACACAACAATTTCATTTTCCTGAAAGGAAAACATCTTCTCCTTTGAAATTTAAATCCCTTGTTTTTCTTTATACATTCAAAACACAGTTCTGCAAAATCATCAAAATAAAAATTCTTACCAGACCTTCCTCAGAGATTCACTGCTTCCCCATTCCGATCTCAGTGTCCTTTGTAGTCTGATCCCCATCTGTATCGATCCACTTCCATGCAATTTATACATATGCTGGAATTAAAATTTAGTCTCCAAACCAATCTTTACAGAGCATTCACCTACTCTGATACCATAAATGATGCAGGAAACCCCAATCACCAAATAATTCCCCCTTCATATGCATATATCAAAAACTGGGACCTATGGTTCTGTCCACAATCACATATCGGAAGCGTTATTATTGCTTTCATTTAAAACCCGACCTATACAACTTTATTGAATTACAAAGGAAATACGAGGAAAACATGCTCCGAAACTCAAAAGTCGGAGCTCAAAATTTATATAGCTGGAACTATATATATCGTCAAGTCCACACCCTTTAGTTGATGCACAACACTTTCCTTTATATTTTCTAATTTCCAATCACATAACCCCGACTTCAAGTGGAATTCCAGTCCGTTGTATAATCCCATTAGGTCTAGATTGGAAATTAACATTCACACTTATTCACGCCCAAAATCTATCTGATTGTCCATTTGACGGACGATCCGATCACACTTGGATTTCAAATTAACTAAGTTACGGTTCATTACCTCATCGGGTCCAGTTTGGGAAAACTACTTACGGATTTTGAGGCCACCCGGTAACCACTTACCACCATTTGGAAACTATTCTCTAGTTAATGTGCGCGCCTTATCTCTGTTGTTGATCAAGCATATGATCCAACGGTCCAGGTTTCATCGCCATGTCGCTATCAGAGTTTACCAAGGGTTAGGGCCCGATCCATCTACAAAGACTTCTACCGATGTGATAAAGTGTCCTTCTCGACCCAATTAGATCTGGTCCATTGATCTTATAGATCCAATAGACACCATTCCTTCTCTCATCTATTTCTCCTTTTCATGAATTCAGTTGTTTTAATAGACTCTGTGTTATAAACACATTCTCTGCCAAACACTGTTTTATACTGTCATTACTCCATACAATGGATAACTATGATATTTTTTGAAGCGATGAATGGGTTTTAAGCGGCTCAAATATTGTTACCAACAATAAAGCTCCAATTACCATTGATCACTGCAATGCATGACTTATGCAAGAGAAGAATGCCTTAGTTATTCCACAGGAAAACAATACAGAGACAAGCAAAGGATTTCAATAGAAATGGCCCATTTACACACACACATGTAATCATGTATTCAATATAATCAATTACAGGGTCTCACCTCTTTCGCTCGATTACATAAATAAAAGGTCATGTTTCAATCTTGAAACCCTCACTCTCTCCTCCCTGGTTTCTCTTGAACCTCTAACTAACCTATATAACCTCTCTAGCTTCTCTCTTGCTAACTTATCCAACCTCTAAATTATACCAAAATATCACAATTTATACAAAAGTGGATTCATGAACCAATTCTGGTTCAGATCCAGAAATCTCTCACTCTCTCCTAAAAAGTATCTTCAACTCCACTCTTTTCTAAACAAACGCTAAATCAAGCTTTCAAATTCCCCATATTCTATTCAAACCAAATAAATCTTAACTATTTAGACTGATCTCCACATAGGGAGGATCAATCAGCCATTATGCCCTTTTGTCATATTTGACAATAAATAAACACTCTCACACATTTAAATAAATAAAATTAACTAAACTCTTGTCTTCCAACCCCTTGCTAGTCACAACATGTGATCATGCCATCACATTGCTGACTAGGCCTGAATGCTCCTACATCAATATAGTAGCACAGGAAGTGGTGAAGATCAATGCTAAGCATGTGGAATCCATCTGCCACATTTCCCTACCTAAAAATAAAAAGGTCGTCCAAGTGTTCTTGGGAAGGATTAACTTCTTGGGGAGATTTGTACCCAATTATGCAGAGATAGTAAAAGGTATCATCGAGATGTTGAAGAAGGAGAACAAAGTAAACTAGAGACCAGATTCCCAAGAATCCTTCTCTAGGATCAAGAGATATTTTGTAGAAGCTCTTGTGCTAGTCAACTGAGATTATTTAGTGCCAGTTTACATCTTTTATGTTGCCTCCCTTCATACTATAGCCGCTATGTTTCTACATAATAATAAGGAAAGTCAAAAGCAAGCTATAGCCTTCTTTAGCCAGGTGTTGCGAGAGGTTGAATTGAAATATAACATCTTCGAAAAATAGGATTATGCCCTGGTTAAAGCTTTGAAGGCCTTCAAAGTTTATTTTTTACATTGTTACATTATTGATTATGTTCCAACATCTGTTGTTAAAGACATCCTGGTCCAAGGGGAGAGTGACGGAAAAAGAGGTAAGTGGATTACAAAAATCTAAGAGTATGACATGGATATCAAGCCCACTAATGTAACAGCCCAAAATAGATATCTAGTTAACTTATTAACATTAAATTTAAACAATGAAGAGTACTTACCTGGCTGACCCGTGGTAGAAGTAGGCTTACCACAACAAGGTTTTGGGGACGACTCTCCTCCCAACCGTAGGCTCAATTGTGCAGGATTCTGCTACAACTGGCCACCCCCGAGCCCCCAGTCAACGACTACTGCCAGTGCTCCTAAGTCTTAGTATACCATTCTCCCAAGAGAATGACAGATAGAATCTCGGAATGATAGAATGCAAGAATGCCTCTCATCTTCTTCACCATCTATTAAATAGAACAACACTTGGCATGGGGAACAATGCACACACTCATGTGTCTACATGCAACTTGATTTTAGT